>JAPWTK010000909.1:0-127879 GCA_029963805.1 Aromia moschata
TGTAATTCCCACTTCTCTTTGTGTCCCGGTGTAATCGAACACCCTCTAGCGGATATATGAAGCAAGATGACTATGTGTAGCTTTATTCGCAGACCCAATTTGTGATAGTTTCCAACCATCAGGAGTAATTATTGTCCATTGGAGTTTTATAGTAAATAGAACGAGTTAAAAAAGTTAAACGCAACTGGTCCAATATTTCTGACAATTGGATAGACCTATTACATTGTAGTCATTTGCCAGATACTCTGCATAGGTAAAATTGTTCTACAATTTATTTTCTATGCCCGTAGAAAGATATTCTTATGCAGGGTGAGTCAGATTTAACATTAGGACCCCGGAGTATATACATAAAAAAATTGGTAGGGTTTTTATATACCTTTTTTTTTCATAAAATGCTTGCTACCTTTTCGAAATAATAAGTGTTGATATTTTCAGAAGAAAATAAAACATTTTTTCTTTATATTTACTGAACTAGCAGATGGTTTGCATTGCATAACAGAGCACCGTTTGCTTTGTTTTCCAAGTCACATTAACTAAGTTAGATGACATGGACCAAAAACCTAATAAGTTTAGTGGCGTACTTTTTTTTGACAATCAAAGAGAATAAAAAAAATGGATTTTCTGTTAAACAGTCACAAATCCAAAAAGCTTTCCCAGGACATTTTTTATTAAGAAATAACTAAAAATGCCAATCAACTGGATTTTGTGCAGAGCTGTAACATTTTTCTTTCATAAATTTCTGAAGGTGAAATTATGTCCGCCCCCTGGTTGCATAACAGGCTTAATACCTTTGCGTATTTTGGCAACCCCAAAAGTACCCATTTTACCAAACCTTTGGTACGAATAACTCTGTTAGTGCAGTAAATATAAAGAAAACTTTAACAATCTGTATGTCTGTATATCTGTATCTTGAAAAGGACGTATTTTAATAATAGTACATTTATTTTTGATGTACCATTTTCCATGTTTTTGTTGGACCCGGGATTATGTGCTCCCGGGTCCAACGTCAAATCTGACTCACCCTATATATGATAAATCTTTTTTGTTTAATTTTAAATAAATAAGGCGTCTAGAAGAACAAGAGATCTCATTATGTAGGTATAATGTAAATGACTATCCCGTTTCAGTTTTGACTATATTAGATTTTTTCAAAAATTATTTTTGTAGGTACCTACCTAAATGGCTGGGGAGCAGGTCGCACATAGAAAGCAACCCGACAGTAACATTACTGTTGCAGAAGAAATAGTTATTTACCGTTCCAAACGGCCGGAATGTTTTCCAGCTAACAAGTTCGGTTTTCATTTGAACTTTTGAACTTCCTTGTTCGTGTTCGTCGGCTTCTCGAGATAGTCTCGTCGCTTCACGGACCGTGAGCGTCCATAATATCGCGCATTATATATTTTTAATAGCGGCTATTCATCACGTAATTTGTCGTAAAACATTTTATTAGTCACCTGGACGTCGTAAATATACACTTACCTCAGGGAATGTTAGACAATTTGAATGGTCATATTTCTGTCACAAAATACATATTTCTTCCTATGCACAGTTGCGGCAAGACTGTTGGGTTCAATTAAATGTTTCTAATAGTCTAAAAATTTCTAGTATCTAGTCATCGATGAACAGTGGCCATCAACAAAAAAATGAGGAAATTAAAAGAGTGTTTGTTTGATTACAGAGGCATAGACAAACAAAAAATCAAGTGTAAAAGTAACTCCACTACAGTTTGCTTATGTATTTGACGTGTTGAATCCGAATCCGGTGTCAGAATGGCTCCTTCAGCCTCAGATTTTCCCATTGGAAAAAAAATCCCCTAGAAAAGCCTAAACCTTATTACTTCTTCACTGAGACGCCAATTACAATTGTCAAATCTAGTAATACCTAAATTATACTGTTTACCAAAAATACATAAATCAAGATAAGGGAACGTACCCATACTACGTGACCCATTTTTTACAATTTTTTACCCCCTCCCCCCCCTCGGTGACCACCCGTAGTATATGCCAAGACCCCCCCTCCCCCTCTAGTTTTCATGTAGTAATTCATAAATATGGTTTTAAATCATTTTTTGCAAACAGAAAGTTAAAAAAAATGATTTGGCTCATATGTGCGGCATATGTGCGTCAGTGTTGCCACCTGTGAATTTAAAAGCGCTAAACGCTGCGCGCCATGTTTGAATATAGGTCGAAAAAGCGGGGATTTCCCTAGAGGATATTGACTACGTGACGCAAACCTAAGCCCCTCCCCCGCCCCTGTGACCAAGCGTGGTATTTTTGAAGACCCCACCACCACCCCTGAACAGGTCACGTAGTATGGGTACGTTCCCTAATCTGTAAGACCAATTGTCTCAGCGACAGGATCCCCAACTTATAATTTGTCAAAATGGTTAACGAACGAGTTCGAAAATTTGCCTATTGCACAAACAAATTTTTCAGTTAAAAATTCTAGTAAGTTCATTGACAATATCAAAAATATCTAATTGCAAGAAGGTGAAATTTTGGTCTGGTTTGATGCTCATTGTTTCCAAGTGTCCCAATCCCGCAAATTTTGGACTACCTCCGGAAATTAAATGGTTTAGACGATGAAAATTTTAAGGAATACATTCGGCTTACTAGTACTTGTATGAATCAAAATTGTTTTCAGTATAATGGTGAATATTTTCAAGAACATGAGGGAACGGCAATGGGTAACTCCTTGTCACCTTTCATTGCAAATCTTTTTATGAGTAAATTTGAGACAGAAGTAAAAGATAAATTCGAGTATTTCCCTAGAGTCTGGTTTCAGGTATGAGGACGATATCTTCGCGGTATTTGATACAAAAGCAATTAGTTTAGATAATTTTGTTGCTAAATTAAATAACCGTTTCCCTACCATAAAATTTACATATTAAATGGAACACAATGAACAGCTAAGCTATCATTTTTAGATGTATTAGTTATTAGAAATAGTGAAAATAAGTTAGAGTCTGATGTATATAGGAAAGGAACCGCGACTCTTAGATATATTCCCAACGATTCACACCCGCAAGTTTTAATTTTCTAATTCACCGTTTGTTAAAGTAACCCCCTCAGTAAAGAGAGGTTTGGACATGAAAAACTATTAATTTAGAATATAGCTAAGAGTAACGGTTACTCAGTCCATTTAATAGATAAGTTAATAAGGAACCATAAATTTAAGAGAACCCTGTACAATTCCACGACTTTTTGTAGAGATACTGAAAATCGAAATTTGTTTCGTTACTATATGAATCTAAATTCACCCGCGGACTAGATAACATTTTAAAAAATATCAATATCAATTTGGTGTATAATTCTAAAACTACAGACGCCTTTGGGTAACCCCAAAGACAAAATCGACAATAACGAAAAGTCAGGAATATATGAAATAAGTTGTAAAGACTGTGATCAAAAGTATATTGGGCAAACAAAAATATCTATTTTGAGTAGATTTAAAGAACACCTGGCTCATTTGAAATATGGCAGAACGGAAAAATCTTGTGTTGCCCAACCCGCTTTTGACAACAATCATAGGATAGACATTAATAATTTAAAATTCATTAAAAAAATAACAAACAGTAGACAGTTGGATGCTTTTGAAAGTTTAGAAATCATTAAGTGTAACAGTAGTATGAATAAGGGCAATGGTCCGATACCCACCAGTCCACTGTTTGCTCTGATAAACAAAGACAGGTGTTACGTTCAGTGAACCGTGGCAACAAATTTATCATAAATTGTGCAAGTGTGTAGGTTAAAATTTTTAGTGCAGGTTTTAATCTTCTCCTGAAGATGTCAACTTCTTTCTCCTGAATATGTAAACAAATGTCAAGTTGGCGAAAAGCGCGTCGAGAAAAGTATACTTAGTAGTTCAGTGTTTCGTGGAAAACGTCCAGTTTTTTGTTTTTACGCCGAAGGTTTCAGCACCCACTCCAGGATCGTAAGGCATGACTAGTATCATGCTGAAATTCGATCATTAAAATATGATTTGAATTTCCTAAATGGAATTCAGTCACACCAGTGGTGTGGCACCTCCCTCTATTAGTTAGATTAGTCCATTTATATTATCGCAATATACCAAATCACCTTACACATTTGGACAAAAGAAGGAAATTGTTACTCTTATTCTCGCTACAGAAAATGCGTTTACAAACCAGCAAGGGAATTGAACTCCTGTATCTCAGAATTTCACCAGCAAGGGAAAATTCATGAGTGCTTGAGCAACCCTGTTATCGGATTTGAAATATCGGAAATTATGTGCCATAGGATTTTTTCAGTACAAAACTAATCCAACATGGAAATTGATTGTGAGGCATGAGAAGGATTGCGATATTTCCACGTGCCTGAAGTTCCGATCGATCAGGTCTGATCGAAAATGAAAAAATCAAGGACCGTTTGGACGGAACTAATTTGTGGCCACAGTAGTTTCTTTTAGTATCCCTTCAACGACGCCCAAGTGCGTTTATCAAACCCTGGGTTGCAGAAGACCCCCCTTTACCTGCTACCCCTATACAAAAAAAAAAAACGCCAAAAATCAAAGACCGTTTAGACGGGTCTAATTTGTGGCCACAATAGTTTCTTTTAGTGTCCTCAACGACGCCTAAGTGCGTTTATCAAACCCTAGGTTGCGGAAACCCCCTTACCTGCCACCCCTATACAAAAAAAAACGCCAAAAATCAAAGATCGTTTAGACGGGTGTAATTTACACAATAGTTTATTTTAGTGTCCTCAACGACGCCTAAGTGCATTTATCAAACCCTAGGTTGCGGAAGGCCCCCTTTACCTGCCACCCCCTATTAAAAAAAAAAAAGCCAAAAATCAAAGATCGTTTAGACGGGTGTAATTTGTTGCCACAATAGTTTCGTTTAGTGTGATCAACGACGCCTAAGTGCGTTTATCAAACCCTATGTTGCGGAAGGCGTCCTTTACCTGCCTACCCCTATACAAAAAAAAAAAAACGCCAAAAATCCAAGACCGTTTAGACGGGTCTAATTTGTGGCCACAGTAGTTTCTTTCTCTTTAGTATCCCTTACGACGCCCAAGTGCGTTTATCAAACCCTGGATTGCGGAAGACCCCCTTTACCTACAACCCCTCCACCAAAGACAAAATCGCCAAAAATCAAAGACCGCCTAGAGATTTTCTGATCCTAGAGATAAACCTAGTTGTGATGAACCAGTTGTAATATCGGACCCCAGTTATAAATAGATCAAAGGAGTACATGTATTTCCAAATATTTCAGTATTAAATTGGCCATTAAAGAGTGATAACGGCTGATGATGATTAGAACCCTAGATATCTGCAGTTACTAGAGGAAAATCCATCGGTGCCGCAGCAATATTAGCCCGTATTAGACTTCTATAGGTTGCATTACATTAAAGCCATCTTAGTATTCTCCCAGCATTATATCAATCACACATGAAACCTGACTATGGAATAATGGGTTTCCTAGAAGATTCTTCGGCCCCCAGGGGACAACTCTTTAGTGCTGGAGGTATCGTAGAGTTATAAGTACCTAGGTCAAATTATATTTAATACGTATTTTCGAATTTTTCCAGTATATGTGACAGCAAACCGAAATCAGCCACAGAAGAATGATAATGGCCAATTGTGATGACATATCCAGAGATTTGCAGTTTCTGTGGAAATCCATAGATGTGACAGCAATACCGGATCAAACTTCTGCAGCCATGATGGAGGTTTTTCTAGGAAACTTTTGTCCCTAGGGGAAAACCTGAAGAACATGGAACAATTCTGATACCGAATTCGGATTCAGCACGTCAAAATACGAAGGGTACTACCACTGTAGAATTTCTCGGATATTAGATTTTTTTATATACCTGTGATATTAAACAAATCAAACTTTGCTTCACGACCAGTGGCGGTTCGTCCGTTGGCTCGAATGTGTAACGAACAGCCAGCCAAATTGCTATTGCAAATGAAAACGCTAACATTTCCATAACACAAAAATATAAATATTTTATAATTATTTAAACATTTTTAAAAATGACAAGTTATATTCATACTTTGGTCAAAGATTCATATTCAAAAAGGTTTTACTTTAGTAAAATAGTTCATTTTAACTATTTCATCAGGAGCATAGATAGATAAAAGACGTAATTCAATAAGTTTTATAACATCTGGAGTTTTGTAAAAAATTGTAAAACAAATGTACATGGCTAAGGCGGGGAATATAAAATGTTTAAGGGAATATAAGTGTTTCTAATCAGAGGGTTATTAAAAACGAATACATATATCATTATTAAGTATCAGATAACATAAGACATTTTAGCTGATCATAGATCGAACATCTTACGCAATATTATTTATAACATAACATCGAGTCGCAAGACACAGAAGTCTTAATACTAACATACTACCGAGCATACTACCTTTATATGCTTACAGTTTATAAAATAATAACAGAATTTGAAATTAACATTAGGAAACTGGGTATAAAACTTAATGTATTTTCGTCGAAACGTTTAGACCCTGACCAAGCTACATATGTATGTACATATGTATTATTTCTCGTTAACATTCAAACTACAGCATATGCGTTCAAAAAAATTAGAAAATAGCCGTATGTAATTTAACTTCACTATTGGTTTTTACATAATTTAATAACGAAGTGGGCATATGCTGCCGTTGTACAAGCCTACAGCCAATAAAAGACAACAATCACCTTTACTGTTGCGCAACTGTTACTTTAACCTTTACAAATTGTGGATTTTACCTTAAAATTAAATAAAGCGTAACAGCAACAGTAAAAGTAAAAGGAGACTTCGGAAATCTAGGAAAGTAACCCAGATAATAACCTTCTGTTAGAACAAAAGTTAATATAAAAGTAAAAATTTTTGCACATGTAGGGATACGGAAATCTAATTAATGTTCATCTTCCTTAAAATAACAGTAAGAGCAAAAGTAAAAGTAATAAAAGCTTTACAAACCAACAATTAGATATCAATAAATCCCGACACCAGACGTCAAAAATATCTTACACTTACCTAGTGGAAGCAATGCCGTTCGGTGGTTTCTCGCAAAAACGCCCGCAAGAAACACAACACAAATTGTAATAAACTGTCACATCTGCCTAGATGAATATTACAAAATAACCGAAACGTAGATATCGTCCATAGTTTTGTAAAACAGAGTTAGTAAAAACAATATCAACTGATTGTTTTGAGAGTTTTTAAACAGTGAATAACACGGTACACCACTCATCGCACTGTCAAATTTCAAAGGGCGTACTACCTACTAGATTCACTCGTTGCTTCCGTTCCGCTTGTCTACGCGCAGATTACATACGTAAATGGAATCACCTAATTAGAGATGGGAACAACGATTGATGTTATGTGTGTATATAATAACATGTTAAATTATTTTGGAATAACTTTTCGTTGCTATGCTTTTCTTCACTTTATGGTATACCTATAAAAACAAAATATCAAGTATTTGAAATTAACAAGAAATATATAATTATAATTTTTTGTAAATATTGTTATCAATATTTACAAAAAAAAAAAAAATAATTGTCTATACATACACAGAATACCCATTGTAATATTAATAGACAGGAACATAGTAAATAAACCAGTTGTCATGGGTAGACGGAGTACGAAAGTTTTAGTAGGAGAGAAAAAGATGAAAAGAAATGGCGAGTGTCAAAAGTGAGCGTAACCTGACTTGACACGTCACGGGGCAGAGACAGACGGCATCATGACATGATTCTGACGAGACACAACAGAGTCGTACTCCAGGTGATAATTGTTAGAAATCGATAGTTCACAGAAAATACATCATAACAAAATAATGAATGCTTCAATAAACATACAAGGAGACAAACTATTTATCACATGAAGGATCCGTACTTAGGTGCGATTACGTCAGTGAAATTACTCATAAAAACTCATAAAATTTTTAGTTTAAAAAAAGTTTAAACTTTAAAAGTTTACTGTAGATTCATATTGCATGCTTAAATAATACAACACAACGAAAAAAGTATCGACCTGTGGTTACTTACAAAATACAGTACAAAATCACCATGTTTAAAGGTCATATGGGTCATACAGGTCATAACTAAACATCACAGTTTTAAGAATATAACCTGATGTTTTTAGCGATTTAGCCTAATTATTAGGTGAAAACATTCTATAAACGAGGAATGTGGAAGTAATGATTCTATTGGCAATGGGTTTTCCTTTCGTTTCTGTTTCCCGCAATGAACAATAAGTATCTTAAGGGGAGGTTCTCATCACAACCGACCAAAAAATCGCCGTAGCGCGTGTTTTCCGTAATATTTTTGAATTTACCACCTTTACAACCATACCATGGGTGATCATGATAAGTATAACTGCCTCGAATGCCACCAAATGTCGGAATATATGCTATGAATTTATAGATGTGCTTATACATACTATATATCAACGGTTATAGCGTGTACCGAAACTTTAAACGCGTTTTTCTCGAAACCCTGTTTTTCAAACTAGGCGTCACGATATATCAAAAACTACTGACCATATCACTATTTTTTTTTATTCCAAAGTAGATTAAATTTAATGGATCCTAAACCTAATACATGATAATATTCATTATTATCTTTTTTATAGCACTTTGAAGAGGGAAAAAAATCGAAAAACGTTACCGAATGGGTATCCCCCCAAAAGTATGGTGAAATGCCCCCCCCCTTTTTATTTTCTTCGCATGATGAAAGTGTTTCTTAGGGCTAATTATGAAAGGTAGACCGAATTTTAGGTCCAAAAAATTTTCCTCTCAGCTAGGTATGGAAAAAACCCTGTTTTAATACACAGTTACAACAATTAAAAATATAACATTAAAAATCTGAGCCTGAAGCTTTTTTTGTTTAAAATATATGGGATTTTTAAAGTTTGAATAATTTTTTTAGAGGTCATAATGACCTTGAATGAGCTTGAAAAAATTTTTTACATAAAAATAATCATATTTTCTGTACTCATGAATTTTTTCAGATTTTCGACAGTTCAAAACCGAGAAAAAAAACGTAAAAAAACAAGGTTTTTTCCCTACCTAGCTGAGACGAAAATTTTTTGGACCTAAAATTCGGTCTACCTTTCATAATTAGCCCTAAGAAACACTTTCATCATGCCAAGAAAATAAAAAAAGGGGGGCATTTCACCATACTAATGGGTGGATACCCTTTGCATGTCCGCCATTTTTTCAATTTTTGATTTTTTATTGATTTTATAGCGTCAAGATCCAACAAATGTAATATATTTCATGAAATATTTTGAATTTCTGATTTCAGTTAATATTTAGAAGCGCTACAGTGGCGCCTACTTGGATACTTTTTTTTTGAGGCGGCCATGTTTAAATAAACAATTACTCTTATATTATTGTTTACTAAAAAAAGTTTTAAACATACTTTAAGACCTATTAAATAAGTACCAAAAAAAGTTAAGTTCTTTATTTACTTCCTTCGATGAAAAAAAATTTTGAGAAAGTTGTGTCATTTTTGGCAACGAAACTATAGTTCTGTTTTTGGATAGGAAAGACGACAGTTATCGAAAAATAGAAGGGAACATATATTGTGTACCAGATAAGTGGACTGTAAATACTCGAGAACGATGCTGCAATAGGAAGATGTCCCATCTTTTTTTGTGAAACACTGCACGAAGTTTTGCAGCAATACGTGGATTCACAATCTGTGGTTTTTGTTTTCGATTTTTAATGGCATAATAATAATAATAATAATACTCATCCTATAATTACTCCGAAGAGTAACGCCTTAGGTCCTCTCGGGGCTCTGTGCGGGAAGGAGTGGCTATTATTATTATTTGCCATGGCGCACTGGGAGCGACTTAAGATTATTTCGGTAACGCATTTGCTTTACAGTTCTGAGGAAACCCAGAAAACTCAGAACATCTAGGCATGTGCGGTTGGATTGGCATCTATGCATCCACACCTATACTAGTGTATTAGTGGTTGCATATCAGGTCCTGACAGAGAATGCGAGACAATTAAAATCCTCTTCCCTGGCCGGGACTGAAACAACGGGCACAGAGGTATCGAGACTGGAAAGATTATTAGATTAATTATATTAGAGGATTGCCTCTTCTAGAATAATACACTTGCGACGTACGCTCTGAAAGGGTAGTGCGATTGCGATGCGCGAATTACTCTTTTTTTCCAGACAGATGCGAATTACTTTTTATTTTTATCGAGACAAGAACAAATTTAAATTTAAAACTAAACGTAACACTTATATTGGGCCACTATACTAAAATACTGTTATTGAAAAGAACTTAATATTTCATTCACTAATTTACGATTTTATATTAATAGGTATGTTATTACTATGGTCCGGAAAATCTGCCACAATGTAGGGTCGGCACTATAGCACTCTATGATAATAAAAGTATAAACCGTATTTTTTAAGCGCCTTGTAAATTATACACGCGTGTATTTCTTGCCTGTGCATACGTTAAATTTTAAACTTCATTCAGACTCTTACTAAATGGAATCCTTTGAAGTATTATTTTAATAACCAGTACTACAAGCTGGAGGTAAACCACCCTTAACACTTTTTCCATCCCAATTTTAGTATTCCTGAGGTTTTTTTTGGAATGAGCATTTTTTGATTCCTAAGTCCTAATTAACAAAAAAGGCTTTTTGTTAACTTTGATAAATTGTAGCGTGTTGCGTGTTGGTATAATTCATGATGATAATATAAATCATCTTAAAGCATTCCGTTTACTAGGACCTAGGACTATGAGCCAAATTTTATTAAATAAATATGTCAAACAAACTACCAGTGCGAAATTAGTCAGATTTAGAATCAGTTTTAGATTGACTCTGTTGGTTTTACTAATAATGTTTTCCTATTCTACAACCAAAGGAAAGGATCGAGAAGAAAAAAATAACAGCATCGGCCTCACCTACCCACACAAGAATTAAGAATAAACCTACCTGAATGGAGCGGATTGTAGAGGCCGTTAGGGCAGGACTGCTTAAACCGTATCCGTTCGGGAAAATGAAGACTAATCTTAACGATGATCAAACCCAATTAAAGCTGAATGAAAAAAAAAAAAATGTTAAAGAGACGAAAACAAGTTGTCGATCGTAAATCGTCCTATTTGTGAAGGCATCGTCGCATGGAAGGTTATCAATGAAACCCAAACCTCTTGGTTGATTCGACGTTTTAGAAAAGTTGCAGAGTGAGGGTTGCAACGCTGAATAAAATTGTTTTTCTACAACCTTTGTTAAAGCATTACCTTCACGCCCACTTCTCAGTTTATAAAATTCTCACTAGTGCGAAAAAAAGTTACGCACTAGTTAGTAAAGAAAAGTACTAAAACACATGTAAGTAAAGTATTTTTGATACTTAATTCCTTTTGTTTCATCATGTACATACGTATTGTAGATCTGTTTAGATTCAGTATGTTTTGGTGAATATATTTATCATTAAGTAAAATTATTACTCAATAAGATATGTCTTTACGGACATTCGTATTTTGTAAAATACATAGATCCTATTTACCCATATTTTTTTTAACTTGTTTAGATTAGTTTTTTAACATTTACGTCATATTAGTACCTAATTGCAAAGGTCAATTTGATTTAATTGTTAATTAAAATACGTATAAGAAGAATATAAAATGAAGCTACTCGTATATGTACGAGGTGGGTCATATAGTGCATCAGCAGGTTCCTCAGGTCAAAATAATATGATTTAGCTAAAATTGCTTTAGACCAATAATTGTTGATAACAACCAAGATTTTAAGTTTCCTCTATAATTTCTAAATAAATTGAGATATTGACATGAAATTAGATATTGGTTTTTTATATTGTTGAGAAATTTAAATTCGTTCACAGTTTCGAAACCCCGAGTACAAGGCACCATCTAAGGCTCATACTTTTTAACTTAAAAATGGTATACCTAGTTGAAGTTAGACTAAGAGTAATCGTTCTCGAGACAATCAATTTTGAAAGAATCTTACCTCATTCTTTATCCGTCAAAATATTTCGCTGCCCCCGAAAATTGACTAACTATTGTTACTTTTCTTGATGAGCTATACATTTTTTATAATTACACTAAATTGATAGGACTTAATAAAGGTTAAAAGGAGCTAGAAAGTTGTCAATGGAATCAACTTGAAAATTGAATTTTGACGTCCTGTAGCGCCGTTATTATAAGTTCTATCGAGACAACTCGTCAAACTGAATAAAAAAAAAATCAGACGCAACAATATATTTTGATGTATACAAAACGGGCAACATTCTGTCAAATGCAATTATCTCGAAAACGATTACTCTTTAACTCCGACTAACTTATTTTATGAAAAAAAAAAATTTTGAAGCCATTTCGCTAATAGCTAATATTATATACTAAGCCACAAAAAAGTTCCGTCACTTTAAGAAGCGTGAGGAGTAGAGCCCGTAGGTTAATAACAGATTCAAGGAACGGTCTTAACGCGACTGGAATACTAATATATGTGTCACATTAATAAAGTACATCGTCAACTCCTGTATATATGTATGTACATAGGACAATCGTAGTTAAATCAAATAACGCAATTATATTGCGGAATATAACCCGTCTACCCATGTTGTGCACCCCACTCTAACCAAGTTACGGCACGTGCCAAAGTTCGAGTCGCGAACATGAACATAATATACACTTATTGCTAGTATTAGTTAAACTGCGCTGGTCGATGCATCATTCGTGTGCACGAAATGTCAAATAAATTTGTAAAAATGTCGAGACAGTGTCCATCGCATGTTACAGAGCGTTGAATAAACAATTTTGCGGAACTGACTTTTAATCGCACTGAACTTCATTTTACCGTGTGTGACAGTATCTTGATGTGGCAAATAACAACAGCAGTTTTGCAGCCTGTTGCTAGACACAGCTATAAAGCCATGTAAGGGCATTTGATAGATTCAAGAACATTACTAATTTAATCCATGTTACATGTTTGGCACATGGGCTCCACCCAATTGCTGAAACTGTTATCTTAATGTGTGTTATCTTAATGACAGCCTTATAGCGAATGTGAAATAAGTATTTGTGAAAACACTCTCCAGAAGAAAAAAGTTTTCGGATCTTGAACCAATGACACCACTACCAGCGGAACCTATTGTGACTCGTTGGGGCACATAGTAACAGTACAGACATGTTATAGCGTCGGTTACCGTCTGAATTCAAGTTCTGTGTATTTTGACTGGGCAATTTTTGTCTGGGCTACAAGAATCACTACCACATGTATAAGGTAAGACCTGTTTAACATTTTGTAAGGTTACTGATAGTGGCATCTTGGAGCCGCCCCTGGTAAAGTACGAATCTATTATTAACTTCCAAGCTCTACTTATGACCAACCACATAAACAACTGAATTCTGAAACTCCTTATGAATTTCTATCAAATAAAATTGTAAAAACAGTATAAAACCCAAACCGCTGCAATTAGACCCCCCCCCCACCCCAGTTTATATTTATTTTTACGCTTAAAATCACCGCTCCAACTCTTCGTTAACAAATCCAGAAGCAAAATGGTTAAAGTCAATCTTTGGCTGAATATCGGCGGTGGCGGTGCGTGATCCTAAGATTGGGGGTGCACCATACATAAAAATAACGATAATCATAAGAATAATAAGAATATCCCTAATATCAGACAAATATTTGTCTCATATCAAGGTTATTCTTATTAACTCTATTAATTTGAAAACATACCTAATTTTCTTTGTAAATGAGCTCAATTCTGCGATTTTTACATTGTGCAAATTTTTCAATTACTTTGTTGTTAAAATTTTCGATATTTGTAATAAAGTATTTTTCAATGGAGAGCATAGCCAAAGCCGACAGTCTTTCCTGGCACATGGTGTTGCGCAAAAATGTCTTTATTCGTTTTAAATAGAAATTTTCCTCAAAAACGAATACAGTTAATAATAATGTTTAAAACATACCTGTTTTTTGAAACCGCTTCATTGTATGCTGCCACTGCTCGTCGATGAGCAGAATCGAGCCTTGTCGCAATATTTGCAGTGCCTAGCATGGCTAAATTCAAAACATTATTTATGTGTCCAGCAGAATTTGCATGTTTTTTTTTATTTTCTCGTTTATGTGATTTAAATCCGTTACTCCAGTTTTGGTCCAAGGTGTTTCTCCGCCAAACCAAACACTGCGTTCAATACATCGCATCCACTTAACCACAAATGTTTTTTAAATAAGTCATTATTAAATGTTCTTACAAATTGTTTACTTTTTCCTTTCACAGCTAATTTTAAATTAATTTGTGGAGTGGGCTATAGAGTTTTAATTTGCACTTTTTCCTCCAAACTCAAGTTAGAGAATGGAGTTTTTAATAAGTTTTGAATATAATTCATTATTCCAAACTAGATTGTAACCGAGTTTATATTTATAAAACGTGAGCGATAAAACAGCAATCTCAATGTGCGAAAACAATTCACAAACTAACCGATCGATCACTCTCGTGCGCTCTTAAACTCCGCACATCATATCTATAGGATTCGCCCACTACGCGTCCTAATTGTGGAGGGGCAAGCAGTAACAATACGCGTTCGCTTTTTCGTATTGCATGGAAGCATGATCCTCGTGCCGCTTTTTCGTATTGCGCGTGTCGACTCCCGCGCCGCGATCGGAAACCAGTGGCGTTGGAGATAGAGAGATAGAGACCTAGCGTCTAGTGGATTCGTAACGCTGCGGCCAAATAATATTCAGATGGTATTAACGCTAGGGATGCGGCAAGGCGATAAATATACAGGGTGAGTCAAACTTAACGCGACAAACGAAAGGTACGGATAGGGCATGTTATTCTAAGCAAAAAAAGTTCTAATAAACATGTGTCCGGAAATGCTTCCTAAGAGCGCTACGGACGTTCAAAGATGGCAGGCCCAAATTGATTTTCTTGCCTTTTATTTCAAAAACTGCTCGAAATGTCCACCGTCATTTTCAATGCAAAGTTGACATCTGCAAATGACTGATTGCGCGGCTGCACGACATTCCCCTAGTGGCATTTCTTGGGCAGCTTGCAAGATCCTCGCTCGGAGACTAGCTTCGTCGTTGACGGGCTCAGCATAAACTTTGCTCTTCATTCTGCCCCAAACATAAAAATCCATAGTGGTTAAGTCCGGGGAACGCGGAGGCCAAGGACGGGGACAGTCTCGACCGCGACCAATCCTCTTCCTGAAAAATGGTTGTGAAGCCATTGCCGCACTAGTAGAGTGTAATGGGCTGGGCAACCGTCTAACTGGAACCACCTGTTTGCTCTATCAATTAGAGGCATGTCATCTAATATTGCTTCAAATTCATTTTCCAGGAAATGAAGAAAGGCCGGACCATTTAGTCTTGGAGGCAAGAAATATGGACCAATGAGTGTATCGTCGCATAACCCCATCCAAACGTTGCACGAAAATTAATGTTGAAAATGTTGTTCTTTTACAGCATGCGGGTTTTCATGGGCCCAAATATGCGCATTATGTTGGTTAAAGATACCACTACGGGTAAAAGTTGCCTCGTCCGTCCAAATCACCTTCCGATAGTAAGAAGCATCGTTTGTTATTTGTTCCAAGAACCACTCTGAAAATTCTCTTCTTCGAGGTAGGTCTTCAGGAAGCAAATTCTGAACTTTCTGCAAATGATAGGGGTGGCGACCATCTGCTTTCAGAGTTCGGTTCACAATGCTCTGGGAATAGCCTAATTGCAAAGAACATCTCCTCGTGCTACTTGAAGGTATTTGATCGAAGTGTTCTAGGATATTTTCTGTTCTTCGATTATTCTGAAGGGGTGCAAAAATACCGTCTGCTCGCGATTTCGAAGAAGTTGTCCCAGTTTCTCTTAATCGTTGAAATGTTCTAGTAAATACCGCTTTGTCGGGCACTCTTCTCATTGGAAATCTTCGGGCGTACTCATTCACAGCAGCGCGCGCATTACCATCACAGTACCCGTAAACAAACACAATATCCGCATATTCACTTGTAGTGTAGGTATTTGGCATGTTTCCGCAATTTACTCATAAACTAGCTTAAAATTAGTGACAAATTGAATTCAATCGACACGTCAAACAAGGCTGTCAAACAAACACTTTCAATTGTTATCAAGGCCTGCTTCTCTTTTTAATTAATAAGGCAGCGGAGTGAATTAATCAGTCATTCGCAGATGTCAACTTTGCATTGAAATGATGGGATTTCGAGCAGTTTTTGTAAAATTTTAGTTTGTTTTGTTACGTTAAACCAATTATTTTAAGCAGTTTTTGAAATAAAAGGCAAGAAAATCAATTTGGGCCTGCCATCTTTGAACGTCCGTAGCGCTCTTAGGAAGCATTTCCGGACACATGTTTATTAGAACTTTTTTGCTTAGAATAACATGCCCTATCCGTACCTTTCGTTTGTCGCGTTAAGTTTGACTCACCCTGTAGAATGCATCCATTAATTACTAAATAAAATTATTAATGCTAAATTGTTGGTAGTGCGCGCGCACCAGCGCACCTTATAGCCCACCGCCACTGGGCCAAATTGAAGTCGGCCCTTTTCGGGCCAAATACCCCACTGCGTTGCAATAACAATATATTGTCGTACAGTTTTCCGGTGCGACATCGTAGTACATGCCCAAAATCGTCGCCAAAGCCTGGGTGGTCCGCGGGTCAGCGTCGCCGGTCGGCCCACTGCGCGGCCCGAAATATTTCTAGTTGTAGAATAATTACGATCTGCTCTATCTCCGGCCGTACAATCCATCAGATATGGGCATTAGTGGAGCTTTTATAGATTCGTAACGCACGAAATTTACATATGTTTTTATTATCCGCCTCGATGCGCTTAAGAGATTTACATTTAGTTTTATGATGCCGTTTATTGTTTTCAAATTCAAATTAGTACGGTGCTATGGTAGCACTTACTGTTGCAGACGCGACTATCTCACGCTTTTCAACCAAGAAACCCCCATTAAAATTATATCAATTGGTCAAAGTCTTATTGACAATATTGCTAATAAGTGGAGTCGAGAAATTCGTGGACCCTAACAGAACCGTACTAAAGGGAAAGTGCAGTGCAGTGGCGGTTGGTGAAATTAAAAAGTCTTGAATTTTCGTAAGGAAACACAAGAACCACATCATATTTTAGGGAGTGATTATTAAATATAAATAGAATGCTATTACAGAAAAAAAACTTCAAATGAAAGTTTCAAAAAATGTATGCCTCACCAGAGAAATTAAAAAATGGTTTGCAAACAATTTTTTCTTAATCACCTTGAAAATACTTTAATATTTCTAATATGTTTTAATATTTAATAAGTCTTTTTGTTCTTGTTACATCTTTGAAATTTCGGGATCTGTCAAAGTCAAGAAAATTACAATATTTATTTCATACCAGCATTTCGTTTCTGATATTTTATAACTTGGTATAAATTATAAATTTTTGTACTTCACTTGATAATTATGGAAAACAAAATTGACAAATATTTTCCAAGCTGTTAACATGTTCTAGCGAGCAAGCGATGTTTCAAATTTTTTGTTGCAAGTTTCACTTGAAGTTTGTTTGATATTGTATTATATTAATACAAATCTTATCACTATCTAGGTCTATAATCACTCCCCAAAATATGACATGGAACGCATGTTTTCTTATGAAAATAGGAAAATTTCTAATTCCTTCAACTGCCACTGCTACCTACTACTCCGTAATCCAGTTCTGTTCGGGTCTGCGATTTTTCAACTATACTCATACTACGAAGTGGAAAGATCGGATAACATTGGAAACAGATAACGCTAGTGTACAAACCTTTTCTTTTCCCTCAGAGAGGCTTTATATTTTTTTGAGATGTGTGTGTCTACCAACGAAAAATATTTTGTCAGAATTTTTTGATGACGTCTAGTTGTCTGTAAAATGACAAAACTGTCTTTCTCCGCTTGTTTATAAATAACGAGCGTTCAAGACCTCAGGTTAGCTATGGAAAAACTGTTTGCCATTTTTTTTTCTAATACAGCTAACATGTAAACAATTTCTCGACAGGCAATTTGGTGTCATGTAGCAATTTCGTTATTATTCAGATGGTTTATATAAGGTGTAATAATTTCTTCCCTATATTGTTCAGCAGTAAGAGTTATATTAAAGAACTTATTCTCATTCGACTGATAAAACTGATAACACCATCTTTTGTCTAGTTTCTCAGAACTCCACGTTCTCATACTCTGCAAATTCACATAACCACTGAAATGAAATAATGATTCTTCGGAGGAGAAAATTTTGTTCAGGTTGTTATCGCCAGTTCTGTAAAGAAAAACATTGACAAACCTTTGTTCTACGAGGATAATCGACTTCTCAAAGTTCCTGATAACAAGTTAAACGGCGAAAAAAACATGTATAAGTCTCTTTTTCAACAGTATGACAGGTACGAACTGACACCTGTTAGTTACGACAGAAGATGTACATACGTTTTGGGATCGTCTTCCATCTTCCATAACTTGACGTACATTTTCTTTACTCATCTTTTTTACTTCGTCATTCGCACTGTGGACGGCCACTATATTCGCATACACCCTTTAACAGTATATCTGTGAGTTGGACGAAAGGCTATGCAACGAGCAAAGTCAATAAAGAAGCTGAAAAATTGACACTGGCAAATGGCAACATGTCTAAGTATTTTTGGAGCTGCTAGCAATAGTACCCAGTCATATGCAATGTAATGCAATGATACAAATGATCATGGGAAACACCCACGAGAAATTCAGAAAAGGGTGAGATGAAACAGGACACTATCGGCTACGAAAGCACTTACACAATACTCTAACACCCCTTTTCAAGGGTAATACAGGAATATGAAACAGTCGAGTATCTACTCTGTGATTGTTCAACTGTCTCATCACTGAGAGATTCCATTTGAGGACAGCTCTGGCCTTCGATGGTCATAATGAGGGAGCTCCCCTTGTGTATGACATCACCATCTTTTTCGAAATAATTGGATGGTTGGAGTCACAGTTCGGGCGGACTACCTCACAGAGGATGCACAAGGTGCCCAATGGGGTCATAAATGCTGTAACTCTCTGAATCACACTCCATTAGCTCCGGAATCCCATACTCCCTGTTTCCGTAAACAGTTTAACAACGTGGCGAAGAAACACTTAAACGTGGGGATAAAACATTGATATTCACAGCCCCATCAAGAACCTCTTCTTGAAATTGTAACAGTCTTCGCTAGAACATGTCCACTGTCCTTCTACTTTCCGTCGGTTTCTGAAGTAGAACTCTAAGATATTTTTTTATTGTTATGTAAACACCATTTTAAAAAGTTTTTCATTTTTGTAGAATTTATATAAATTGTTTTGGTTTACACCTTTAACCTTCATAGTTTAAAAGTTACGAAAAGCCAGATCGCAAAACAACAGTTTTACACATGAACCTACGTTTGAATTGGCAAAGCTTACTTTGAGCTAACTTTTGTTGAATGTTTATTACTTGCATTAAGTTATTCGACATTGTTTTCATGAAGCTCTGCGAGAGCGATGTTGCCATGTGAAAAATCTCTAGGACATCAGTGGACTTTAGAAACTTACGTTAAGTAATTAATTTTAAGAATTTAGATATAAACTAATGGTTAGTATGTAAGACTAGTTTTACTAATTTGCTTAAAGAAAAAAAATGTGAAAAATGAATTGCAAAATGAATGACGTCTTCCACACATTGGAAGAACCAAGAAGGAGCTGCGTTTAAATATTTTCAGTATGTTTTTCCAAGATTATCTAAAACAAACTTAAAGAATGTACTTATATTTCTTGGTCCACAAAATAGAACTATTTTAACGTATAGCAAATTTCAGAAAAGTGTTTGTCTGAGGTTAAGCAGGCAGCTAATATATTTTATAACGATGGTCAAATAATTCTAGGAAAATAAAAAAGTGAAAACTCTAGACAAATTGTTTACAATGTTCTGGTTAATTGCCACAAAATGGCAATTGTCATTATTTTGTAATCGCTTTTACATGATATATTTTAAAAATTATAATGTAGTGTAATTAGAACCTATAACTCCAATGTAAATAAAAAATTCCAATAAAGCAGTTCTTTAGTGTTACTGATACTATCTGCAGCTGCTACCTATCATTATGTTTGCAACTACGTCACTGAGATTATTGTCGTTAAGATGCTAAAAAACTACAGCTGGTAGATATATTTTACATGTTAAATACAGAAAACACCTTGCAATTATTTCTCAAACATTTAGATATTTCGAATATATCATTTAACAGACATCCGATTTTTGAATTATTATAGGTATGTAAAAATGCATGTGTATCAACATTTATTGCTACATATTGTTTTTCTTTTTTATCGATTAGGTTTCTACTGTTATAAGTTCCTTAAACTTAATTTTTTTATAAATTCACGAGTCTGAATATATTAAAATAATTAGATACAGCTTGTTTAGAAGCGAAGCTCAATGAGAGGTGGTTATTGTGTTTTCAGCCCTTAACTACTACTAACAAATTTTATTCTCTTAATTACTATCAATGGGGAACTCGGACACAAAAAAAAAAATGTATTTATAAAAACAAATATTTTAAACCATAATAGTTTTATCGAGTAATTGACAGTGTTTTAACCTATTTTAATGTGATTTCTAAAAATGGTGCGGGTGAAATTTTAGCCCTTATTGTAGACTTATTTCCATACAATGCAGCGCTCTGCAGGTTGGTTGATCCATCATTTTACATGTATGGTCATCAACGTCATAATATACCCGATAAGGTATATTATTAGGTAAAGGACGATCGAATTCATCACTGCTGGAAATAGTAGCAACTTTATGAATCGGCAACCATTCGATTTCGTTGTCTGTGTCGAATTTGTTGTCGAATTCCTCATCTTACTTTATTTTTTTACTTACTTTATCGCTTGTAAGTTTATTAATTATTTTGATAACAGAGAGACCAAAGTACCCACTCTGTTCACAAGTCGAAACATTACTAACTCATGAGAGAATACCTAGATGGATTTCTCATTACTCGTATTAAGCGGTGACATCACGTAATCAAGAGCTGATTAAAAATAAAAATTAAAAGTTTTATTAATCTCCTGGTGATGTCCATATGGTTGGTGAAATGCGCGTCAACATGATTGCAAAATAGTGTTTCAGTGTTAAGTGGAAAAGTATTCAAATATGAATTTGTTTCTACGCCAAAAGTTTCACTTACCCTCCAGTTAACTATCCTCCAAATTATCCTCTAGCTATGGTGGGTCAAATCGTGAGTATACAGATGGAGACTTCGTGGTTTAGAATCCAGGAAAGATGCATGGAAACAACGGCGCTCTGAAGACAACGTTGATTTGAAGTATATATTGTCCCTCATCAGTGCAAATATAAAAAGGAAAAATACAAGGTCAACGTGGTCAACACGAAATATACGAAATATAATTAGTCTAAGATCCCGACCTAAGTCGACCTCCCCTCATCCTTTTTCCTAATTAAATATATATTTTATACAATAAAATGTATAAATCAATACAATGTTGCCGCGCCATATCCGCGCAAGGCTATTTTTAATTAAAACTGTTTTAATGCAATTTTTTGCGGTCATTACGGTCATTATTTTTCTTAAAAAAAAAATAGTACCATTCGAAAACCAAAGATGTACATAAAACGTCAAAGTAAGGTTGCCTACCATTTTTCCCGCCGTATACGGGGTTGCCAGATGTAAACAGGTGAACTGATATTAGTAAATTACCCTCATCGGTTTTCCTAATGAATTATATATGAAAATGTAGTTAATTCTATTGCTGATATGATGGTATAGGGTTGCCTTTGCGAAAGTGCGCATAGGCGTAGGGTTGCCGCGATTTAAAGTATGAATAATTGAGTAAGAGATAAGGCGCGCCGGAGAGCACTGCAGTTGATATATTTTTTTTGTAACAATAAATGTATTAATTGTATTCAAAAATGATTTTCTTTTATTGACCCTGTTTTATAAATAAAAATATATTAATGTATGTTACTTATATATTGTTAATTTACTATAGGTATACATATATACCTAGCAGAAGTTCTGCATGCGTTAAACCGCAAAAAAATAAGGAAACATACAAAAGGCAACCTTACTTTGACGTTTTATGTACATCTTTGGTTTGAATGGTACTATATTTTTTTTAAAATTATTACCCCCCCCCCAAAAAAGAATGACCGCAATGACCACTAAAAATTGCATTGAATAATTTTTAATTAAAAATACCTATGGCGCGGAAACCCTAGCACATTGTATTGATTTATACATTTTATTGTATAAAATATATATTTAATTAGGAAAAAGGATGAGGGGAGGTCGACTTAGGTCGGGATCTTGTACTAAATCTATATCTAGGTTCAGCTATTGAACCTAGTCCTATGCACAGCGCTTCTCTATTTTTTTCTTTCTTCTGTTCATATTTTCCTCTTGTGAAACTATGCCTCAAAGAAGGTTTAATATTCATACTAAACGGTTCAGATTTAATAACAAAATTACTGTCTGAAATATTTCGTATTACTCTTGGGACGCCTTGTATATAAACGAGGTATACAAAGTCAACTAAGCTTAGTGAAATGAGTAATAATATATGTACATAAACGGTATTTAATTCAGTTATTTATCAAGTCATTAAATGGCGCATAAAATATCATACCCATATTGTCCGTTGAAGAAAAAAAAGAAGACCGACATAAATAAGTGGATCAAATGTTAGTATATAAATAATCCATTAAATCGCGAAATCTAGTTGCAATTCCCACCTCCAGGTCACGTGACATCAGACGAACCCACGTTATTGGATAAGGCACGTTGACAAGTACTTAAACAAGTTACGTCGTACATAAATCGGGACAATTGCACCAGCCATCGATGCGCAGTTGTTTATTACCTCACCATTGTTTCGTGTTCGACTCTATAGGTGGCTCTACCTCATCTAACGATAAATTGTTATCAAATATTACTCTTACTTATTTTCATGTGATAACTTATCAACAGAAAGTAAAAGTACGGTTACTAATAAAATGATTTATTTTTATTAACAATTTTTCTTTCCACCAGTGGAAATAATGAAAATAAATATGGCTACAAATACAACAGAAAAACGGGTTGGTTTAATAACTGTAATCGATTTCGAAATATTAAATGAAAAAATATTATACTTAAATTCCCAATTTCAAATTTTAAAATATCTTTTCAAATACTGAATATAATTAAGTCAATGTTTTTTTTTGTAGGTACAGTTCAAAAACTTTGAATATGTTGACATACATAAACATATGATTTTAGGTGGTGATATTACAATATTTTAAACTGTACCCTTACAAGCTTTTAAAATATAATTTGAAAAATTATTAATAATAATCAGATGCGTAAGTGACATTCCTTGGAGAATGGTTTTCGCTCATGATTATAAGTATCGTTTTTTTATTTTTTGATTATACAGTATGTCCTTAGGCCGTCCCGGTTTTTCACTTTTCGGCAAAAACATATTCATCACAAATTATTTTGCTGGGAAAAGAACTTTGGAAAAGACTTAATTTTATTTCTGAAAAGATCAGGATCAGGATCAGAAAATATAATAAAATCAACCTGGTGGAAAAGCGAATTGTCTCTTTTTATCAAAATATTAAGGGGGGGAAAACTTTTTGAACATTTTTTTTTTCGATTTTTAGTTTTTGTGCTTATCTTATAGAGGAACTCTTCAACTTTAAAACGCTGGTTTATTATTTGCGATACATGCACCCGTTCGGCTACAGCATCTTGTTTTTTAAACTCTGTCACTCCAAAAAATATTGATATTTTGTACCCGAAAGCGTTCAATCTTCGATGGCGTTGCTTGGGCAATATCAAGTGATGAAAAGAGAATTGCCAAGTCAGATAAAAGAGCCCAGGCTGCAACAAAAGCAGCAAGAATTGATCAGAAAAAGAAAAAACAGGCAGAACATGCCTCTTTCACTGACAGACCGTAACTAAAACTTTGAAGTCATTTTTTCTCAAAACTTCTTTTTTTTGAGCTTGCGCGCAGTGTTTTTCATAAACTACTCAATGGATTATGTTCAAATTTGCACCAATTGTTCAGAACACCTTAATCTTTAATAATACCGGTGGGTTTTCTAAAATTTTGATCCATTTTTTTTAAAATTAGTTTTTAAGTTGGAATTTCTATCAAAATATGTTGTAAAATTTTGTTATTTTGTAACTGTGCTCCTGAGGTCTTTAGATTAATTCTAACCGGTATTTTTAATTATCATAATAGGCTATGTAAACATGCGGTTATAAAGTTGTAAGTCAAACCATTCTTGAATTTTGTGACGCGCAATGCAAGGAAGTCTAAATTATACTATTTTGCATGCCTAGGTTTGCCTGTGTAGTACATCTATTGTTATTGATATTTTTTTCATAAAAAAAAAACAGTTTTGAATAAGAAAAATGTGTTCTTTTTTAAATGGTGTAATCCTTTTTTAAAATCGAATCTCTGAATCAAAAGTTATAAGCCTGCAAAATATAGGCAATTTTGAAGGGTTTCAAGGTTGATTCCCCCCTTAAACAAAAGATTGGTCTTTGATGGTTGAAAAATATATATTTTTCTTCGTTTCAACTTAAAGACTTTGTTAAGTTAAAACCTACACATACATATTTTATTTTCATGATTGATTATATCACGCTAGGTTAGGTTAATAAATGTAATTTTGACGAATTGCAGTACTCATGTGTACAGCGTATAAAAAGGATACTTAAACTATTCTCAAATCGTAATATTTAAATTCTTGAAAAACAATGATAACGTGTTAAAGAATAGTAATATATTTTGAATGTATACCTACATATATTTTATGTATCAATTTGAACAATATAAGGTATTACAACTATCATGCTCGTTGTTCAATAAAAAAATACTTTACATTTAATGCTTCGCCTTGCTCTAAGGGCGTGTCAAGAAATCCGAGATCATGCATTATTCGTCAAATGTTTACAAGTTAAATAATGGTACACAAAAAAAATGTGTTCTTTTTAAATGGTGTAATCCTTTTTAAAATCGGATCTCTGAATCAAAAGTTATAAGCCTGCAAAATATGGGCAATTTTGAAGGGTTTCAAGGTTGGTTCCCTCCTTAAACAAAAGATTGGTCTTTGATGTTTGAAAAATATATATTTTTCTTCGTTTCAACTTAAAGACTTTGTTAAGTTAAAACCTACATATACATATTTTATTTTCATGATTGTTTATATCATGCTAGGTTAGGTTAATAAATGTAAATTTGACAAATTGCAGTACTCATCTGTACAGCGTATAAAAAGGATACTTAAACTATTCTCAAATCGTAATATTTAAATTCTTGAAAAACAATGATAACGTGTTAAAGAATAGTAATATATTTTGAATGTATGCCTACATATATTTTATGTATCAATTTGAACAATATAAGGTATTACAACTATCATGCTCGTTGTTCAATAAAAAAATACTTCTCTACATTTAATGCTTCGCCTGGCTCTAAGGGAATGGTGTCAATAAATCCGAGATCATGCATTATTCGTCAAATGTTTACAAGTTAAATAATGGTACACAAGAAAAATGTGTTCTTTTTAAATGGTGTAATCCTTTTTAAAATCAGATCTCTGAATCAAAAGTTATAAGCCTGCAAAATATGGGCAATTTTGAAGGGTTTCAAGGTTGATTCCCCCTTAAACAAAAGATTGGTCTTTGATGGTTGAAAAATATATATTTTTCTTCGTTTCAACTTAAAGACTTTGTTAAGTTAAAACCTACACATACATATTTTATTTTCATGATTGATTATATCATGCTAGGTTAGGTTAATAAATGTAATTTTGACGAATTGCAGTACTCATATGTACAGCGTATAAAAAAGGATACTTAAACTATTCTCAAATCGTAATATTTAAATTCTTGAAAAACAATGATAACGTGTTAAAGAATAGTAATATATTTTGAATATATACCTACATATAGTTTATGTATCAATTTGAACAATATAAGGTATTACAACTATCATGCTCGTTGTTCCATAAAAAAATACTTCTCTACATTTAATGCTTCGCCTGGCTCTAAGGGAATGGTGTCAAGAAATCCGAGATCATGCATTATTCGTCAAATGTTTACAAGTTAAATAATGGTACACGGGATTTATTTTCATCTTATTAATTATTCAGTTAAAATGTATTATACGTTTTATGGAGTGATATATTTTATCCGCAAAATCTATTCAGCTGCCATTCCGCTGGACACCCATGTTTTATTCATACAACAGATAATACCGTTTTGTTGTAATACGTCTTATATACGATATTGTCCATTAACTAAAGTGGGCGTGATCAAAAATGACATTTTAACAGTATTACATTAACGCTACACATATTAACATTGCTTCTGCATATACATTTTCGCCACGTTCGAATTTAATGTCGATTGCCATATTAAAGGACTGACATTATTTATTTGCTTCCGTGTGCACATGAAATTTCCATTACTATTGGCCGCAATCCATGTAAATGTAATTTTACACAAATTAAAGTGGCATGCATCAACAATTTTTAATAAAAAAATTAATCAAACGTATTCATATGATGATCAAAAATGTACCAAATAACAAAGCCGAAAATAACAAATGTATTACTACAATCGGTATTTCTGTTCATGTTTGTTTCTATTTTTTTTTTGAAATTTTTTATTTCATTTTATTAGTTTTAAAGATCTAAGCATACATAGGGACAGACAGAGAGCGGGAAGCGACTTTGTTTTATACTATGTTATGATTAGCTGCTTTATATACATTGAGATTGTACAGCCACCATAAAGAGAGTTTGATTTAAATTTGGACAATTACTATCAATTTTCATATTTTCTTAGACTTTCAACAACGCTTAAAAGAACTTCTCTTCAGAATATCAAAAAATTTTCTTCCGAACACTGTGAATCAGTATCGATATAAATATATTGTACAGAATATTAGTATTTTTAAGCCTACTCAAGATAATGCTATGCACTGAAGTAAAATACCAATATATCTTCCATTTCAGTTCCATCAGACGTCCAAATAAGAAATAACCTAACAGATTTCGTTAGGTCGATATTATGTTTCTGTGAAATGAATAAAACTTTCTTCCTATGTTGCTACTACCATAAAAACAATGTGTGAGAGAAAAACAGTTAATATGGCAGAAATGATACCCATGTAACAAAACCAAAATGTACATGCAATGGCCAAAAGGCATGAAAGTTGATGAAAGAAGAGGTACAACCATGCTCTCAGAAAGAAGTCGAAATTTATTGTATCCGTCGGTGTAAACGGTTTTGGCGAGTATTTTTAATGTAATTTCACACATAAACCCAATGCGATTACAAGTCCTTTTTCCTGTAAACTTGAAAAAGGGCATCGTATGGAGCATTTGTAACACATTAAATGTCACTCCGGTATTTTGCACTTCCTCTAATTAATGGAAATTATGGAATCTGTGTCTGTAATCAAATGTTTTATAATGCTACTAGCGACCCGCCCCGGCTTATTATCAGTGTTTCTCTACTATATTATGCATGTATTATACATATAAATCTTCCTCTTGAATCACTCTATCTATTAAAAAAACCCGCATCAAAATCCGCTGCGTAGTTTTAAAGATCTAAGCATACATAGGTAGGGACAGACACCGGGAAGCGACTTTGTTTTATACTATGTTATGATGATTAGCAAACTGAGTTAGTATGAATGCGTCAATGAAGCAAGCAAATTATTTCTCACTTGCAAGCAATGAAAAAGTCAACATATTCTACCAACGCTCTTCATGTTGACACTGTTGCTATTTCTAGAATAGCTAGGGATATAGTGTGTCCCAAGAAGCAACGTTAAGCCGAAGATGGGTTACAGGCCAGGTCCTAACTAAACATGTGACAAGAAAAAAATTACATGAATTTGTTGTGGTTCCCAAAATATAGTCACGTTTGTAAAATTGGTGAAAAATTGCGTCCCTAAGTCAACATTATTGTGCCATGGGTTCAAATAAAGATCGATTGTTGATTTCTGTTATATTGAGCTGAATAAACTTATTTGTGATTTTAATAAACTATAACTTCTAAAAAAGAAATGGCGTTTTTTGATAATTTTTTAAGGTTGTGCTCAAATTTGCTAATCTTGGCACCAACCATCAGAGCATGTGCTTTGCAATGATGGATTTCATTAGTTATTTGTTGGACTATAAGAGGACAAGTGTCACTGGATACAATCAGCACACGTTGTGATTTGTATTCACGGCTAATTTCCGCTTTCGAAGACATGCCTGACGCGTGTAAAACCGCTAGTCGCTACCGACTACCGGACATGTGTCCCAGCTACTTCCGCTCGTTTTACTATTTTCAAACAGTTCCCATTAACGTAGGTACAGTTATCGCAAACGGCATCTGTGGCTAATATATTATATTGACGATAAACGACGCGCACAAGGTTGAAATATTAAAGTGACACTCGGTTACATAAGTTCAGCAAGGTAATGCCGCGGAATTCGAAATTAATTTTGTCATAAATATTGCAAGTAGGTTTTCAGCAGATGTTAACCCCTTGACTGCCACGGTAATTGCTTGAAATATGCCCTGACTGCCGAACTTAGAAATTTTGACAACTTTAACTAGACATATCATTTCCGACGTATTTTGACCCGCTGAACATCATGGCGTTGTCAAAAATTGGCCTAGATCCGAGGAAATTGACCCAAAAATGGCACAATTTATGACATTTTGCTACTTTTACCAGACATATAATTTCCAATGTACGAGGTGTGGCTATTAACCTTTAGACTACCGCTGGCTCATATATGGGACAGTAATAAAATAATAGTTTTAGTGATGAATACAGATATTATAGTGAATTTTTCCCATTTAATACGCTCTCTGATCTCTAAAGGATACAACTGAAATTCTTTCTAGTCGATCGAGGTACCCAAACTACCCCTAGCGAGGGGGTGAAATATTTAAAAACTCGTTATTGAACTTTTTACTGAATTTTTTTTTGTAAATAACCTGTAAAATCTGTAAAATGAATCCTAAATTTTCCGCAATTGATTGAGATGCCGAAACCACCCCTAGCGAAAGGGGTGATATTTTCAAAATTCTTTATTGAACGGTTATTGACTTTTTATCGGTTATTTCAAATTAAATTTTTTTAAAATTGAATAATTATTAGTTTTTTTACTTGAATTACTGTATTTAGGATAAATAATATTTGTTTTTAGCGATACTTGAATATAATGTGTTCGATTGAATTCGAATGTAAAATATTGAATTTCTACCTATAACTATATAAATATATAAGTCTAAAAATATATACGTATGAAAATATGTAAGTCTAGGGATCTTCATATTATTTCTGTGTAACTGATCGCTTTTTTCACGTTTTTGAGTGGTTTTATTGGTGACTAAATATATTTTAGAGTGTTTTTGGTAGCTTATTACATTATAATATCAAGCACATTCGATTAAAAATAGTAATTTACACATTCTGAAACATATAGTAATTTACACAATCTGAACATTTTTAACATTGGCCCGACCGTTGCCAGCCGGCCTGGCTCATATATGAGCCACCCGTGACCTCGGCAACTACTCTAGATGTATTAGATGTTTATATATATAAACTTTGCCCCTCAAAAATATTCATTTATAAGGGTAAAATGCCGGCAGTCTAAAGTTTAAATAACGGAACTGATGCTGCTACCAGCGCGCTGCGAGCGTGTCGCGACAAGTTTGAACAGAACTGTGTCTGGTGATACTTTCCCTGATCTCGCTGGACAAGCCAGTGGATCGCTCAGTTTGACTGTTAGCAGTCGTTTCAATTAGTCTACGCACCAGTGACGCGTGGAAAAAGTGTTCAGATGGAGCAACGGGTTAATCTCAACTTTCTTGTTAGACTGGGGAAAACAGAAGATTATGCAATGTTAAAACAAGTGTACGGGAATGAATGTTTATCCCGCATAAAAGTTTTTGAATGGTTTAAACGGTTTAAAAAGGGACGTGAAACGACCGAAGACGATCCGCGCCCCAGACGGCCCTCAATGTCAAAAACGGCTGGCAGAAATGACAGGAATCGACAAATAATGTGTTCGCCAGATTTTGCATGAATCGTTCAACTTGCGCAAAGTTTGAGCAAAAATGGTGCCAAACCTCCTCACTCCCGAGCAAAAGGAATCAAGAATGAACATTTGCGCTTACATTCTAAACAGCATTGACACTGATCCAGACTTGTTAGACACGGTGCTTACTGACCGGTCAAATTGGCGCTGAAAGGGACAAGATTCGAAAGTGTGGAAGCGATTAAAGCAAAGGCGACGGAGGTTCTGAACCAGCTGACGGAAGCGGACTTCTAGCACTGTTTTCAACATTTTTTCAACAAAAGTCGTTTGGAGGGGTGTAGAAATCGCCAATGAGAGTACCTACATTGAGGGCGAAAAAGTTGCTACTATAATTGGTAACGAATAAAAAGCAGTTCGGTTATTTAATAGCCACAGCTCGTATTTTGACCCACTGATCATCATTATGTTATCTGAATTTGTCTTACACATGCCAAATTATCATAAAGTCTAAATTTTGTGGTGTATGAGCACAAAGTTTTTTAAAAAATTAAAAATGTGGCCGTTTCCTTAGACCTCTACTCTGTCTTGGGTGTAAAATAGAACCCAACAAATCCCGGGATCATGTTCAGCATCCTCAAAAATATAGGAAAACACATGTTGATTACATTTTACATATTATCAGGAGTTAGCAGAGCATTTACTTGTAGGACAAAGATTTGTGATTTTCCGGCAGTTTGGGCCAAGTCGAAAAAAACAAAGATCTTTGTTCTCGGCAGTCAAGGGCTTTTAGGTGGGAACCCTTTTATGTTAATGTTAGAAGCGGGATTTCATAAAACTTGTCAGTTTGTCAGAATTCATGGAAATAGTTCTGCATTTCAATTTGCAAACAACTGAATAAGGCTTATGCGTGATTTCAAAATTTAAGAATAAGGCGTTAGTAAATTATTTATGAAAAATAAATGAGACTTGAGCAGTCATAATTTTCAGTTGTACCCATAGCGCTAAGAGATGAAAATATATTTGAAAAAAACTTTATTGCAAAATGTCTTCCTCATGAACAAATTTGACGTGTCCGATTGTGATTCCAAATTTTTACTTTAACTAACCAACAACTCTTTTTCGTTGGCTCACCCGGTATAGTGATCATTAAACTGTATACATACCTACATATGTATAATTCCAATATATCGAATACAAGAGCACGGTGTTAACAATCTGAACATTTTTTAACACTAACTTTTTATCATCAGCAGAGAATAGCCTGTTTGTTTTTAATTTTTTTGTATGGCACAAATTACATTTTTCTCTTAACGAATTTCGAAATACAAGATCCCAAAAAATATTTTAGTTTTCAGGCCAAGTTCATTTGGTAGAGTACTGACCTATAATAACACTAACGCTCAGTAAGTGCCAATTTTTTCACGGTCAAGCAATGGTCTAGACTTGTACACAATTGGGCAGATACTTTTTCTATTACCTATTAATCCTAACCGTAATTTGACCTACGATAATTGGTAATTTAATAAATCACGTAGAAATTTGCAAATCAATAGTCTCGGTTTTGAATACAGGTGTAAATTTAGTCAGTCAACTCTCTACTTGAAGAGTAGCAAAACAATACAACATATACATACATATTTTAATTCATAATAAATATCTATCTACTTACTAATCAGTGACTACAAATTTGCATAAAGGTAGTGAATGACTTTAGATAAATAGACAAAAACACTAAAAACTATGACAATAAAACCGTAATAATATTTTCTGTTTTATCAACGAATAAATGTTTCTAATACATACTATTTCTCTAAACGGGCAAATTATGTTTATTTAAACAATGTAAATGCATGCACAAAATGTTAAATTAAATTTTATGTGTTCAATCGGCAGATTTATGGTATTCGTATCATGTGAAAATATTTCTGTAATGGCTTACATTTTCATATTTTAATAAAATATACGGGTAAATATGCGTTTCTACAATTTGTATCTAGTGTCACATAACATATTTAACTTATTTGGATACACCTGTCCCATTAGAGATTATCATCAATTAATGAAAACGAATGGCGCTTAATATATTAACATTTTTTACTGTTACGGCATGTGTCGTGAAAACATTTATTGTACAACAAAATTTTATTGAAAACTAATTATGTTATATTATTTATTGCAACTACTATTAATTTGCATCTGCCTTAATTACAATATTTTAAAATTGATGAATTATGCTTTTAGAACGATATTTATACATGAGAAGCAGATGATACATTTTTTGTAGCTAGTTTTGTTGCAGAGAGAGAGAGAGAGAGAGACGTAATAAAGAGAACAGTCGTCATGTAAAGTAGGTTTACTGAAGGAAACTGCTGACTCTTTTTAAGAATGTTCCATACTATTCGATTTTATTATGCATATGTACTTATGTGTATTATTATTAGGGTCCGAAAATGTTCGCCATGTCATGTCATATCATAAATCCCTATATAAATGTTTCTATACTACATAACCAGCGCCACCATATCATATGTAAGAGATAACTTTGAATCACTTATGAACGAAACTTATTTGTACACCCAATAATACATAAATATATTATCTTAATATCGAACCCTATGGTATTCCACTTTCACACGATAAGAACAGTTGAAGTGCTATAACTAGGGTTCCGAACGTGTGCTGTAAGACAGACAGACAGACAGTCAATAACAAGACAGACACTCGTAGTCTGTCATGTAATGTAATTGCAATTAAAGGTGCAAATTCAAAATAGTTCACGTGGACGACACAACACGCACATTATTTTCACAAATTTCTCACAGTTGTTTATTACTACCTAACAACTTTTTTGTTGTCACTAACATCAGCATATTATTATTTATTACATCTACAAAGAATGTATTCTGTAAATAATTATGTTTTACGCAACGTTTTACGCATATTTGGCAAAAAAACGTCCAAAGTAAATATTGTGGATCACATTCCACGCAAGGCTACATTCGCATAACACATCAGGTATATTTTTTTGATGGATATTGGAATCTGAATGACTTTTACACTCTCGGCTATCACGAAATATATATCGATTATTGCAAGGAATACATAAAATATGTGAACCCTCTATTGAAAAAATCCTTATGATTTTCAATAATTTTTCTATTCACAAATGGTAATGACTGTGCGATTATTGCAGAAATCCACACAAAATCAGGTAATATATAAATACAGTACACGAATTCACGAGTGACTAATTCGCGACAAAAAATTGTTTTCAATGCAGTGGTCGACCCGTTTACACCACCGCGCCCGGCAGGTCTCTATCGGAATAGCTCGCTGTCTTAGGGTACGTTTCCATTGCACGCTATGCGATGCTATGCTATGCCATGTGAGGCGATGCTAGTAAAACAAACATATGAATATTTATCTAAATGTTTCGACAGTGTGCTATACAGAGCGATGCGACGCAATGCTAGTAGCGCCGAGTGCGAGCGTGTGTTTGAAAATCAAATTTGTTTGATTTTATCGCGCCAATTAGCCCAAAGTAGACAGTATCGTGAAGCCGTTTGTAACTATTGTACGCATGGACGTTGAAAAATTAATATTAGCCGTAAGGCTCCTTTCACACACATACGGATTCCGTTTATACGACCATCGCGTATACGGTTGTGGACCTTTTACATGTACACGGTTGTCGCCACGTATTTAGTTGGACAGTGTCGGCTGTGTCGGGCGGTTGTTTTGTTTGTTACGTTACCAGTTTATACTGTATATTCACAGATAATAGAGTGATTGCGTTAACAGAATGGATAGAAATAAACTGCTAGCTTTATTTTTATATAGACGTCGTTTGCGACGTATGAGAAAAAGAGGTAAAAGGATATACTGGATTCACCCATATGTTGCAAAAAGAAAGGAATTGGGTGATTTTTATAAACTGTTTATGAATCTCCGAAATCACGAAGACAAATTTTTTCATCTACTTTCGAATGTCCATAAAGTCCTTCGATGAATTACATGAGAAATTAAAACCAGTATTGCAAAAAAAGAACACGCCAATGAGAAGTGTATTGAGCCCATACAGATGTTGTGTGTTGCTCTCAGGTAAGTGATTAAAAATGCACATATAAGTATAATTTAAAGTGGGTATGTTTATTAAATGGTTATAATATAAGTACTAACTTTAGAAATAACTATGTGAAATCTAAATCACTGTACACAGACTCTTGTGTAGAATTACTTTCAACTGAAGATGGATTGTCGTCTATTGGATTGTATTGATGAAAATATCCACGTGTGGTTGCCTGTTGAGGGTAATTGGCTGTGGTTTGGGTATGCGTAGGTATATTTCTATTTACAGAAGAAAAATCTGGAGGGGTTACAGTTGGTTCTCTGAAAGAGCGACCATGTTCCGTAGTAGTATTGTATGGAGGATTATAGCAATAATAATTATTAGTTGCAGTAGAAGTTGTAGCTAATGACGGAGAATTAAAACTTGGATGTTGTTGGTGTGATTGAAATCGTCTTTTCTTAATATTATTGATTACTTGTAATACGTCCATCTGAAACTGTAGCGTTTCATCTTCTGTGAATGTATTTAGTGATGGGATGATACCTTTAAAAAACGAAATGTGACGATCCTCTGGTTGTTCCAAGGCTTTTAGAATCCTCATATCAACCTCATCTACTTTGCGTTTTCGGGAACCAAGTGGCTTATTTCAGGGAGGTATTTCAAACTGACTATCATTATTTCTATTGTCAGTTTCCAAAACATCGAACTCAGAAGACTTTTCGGTTTCGCAATTCGCAGATAAACTATCTTCAGTTGATCGAGAGGTAAATATTTTGGTTAAGAACTTCAGTTGTTCTGCGTAAACATATTTTTTTAATTTCGAAGCACCAGAACCAGACTTCTGCAGTGATTTCTCTTTTTTTCAGAAATTTGTTAAATGCATCTCGAATATTTACCCATCTCTTTACAACCTCTTTGCCTGTAAACAAAAAATATATTACTTATATTAGTTAAAGGTAATTATATGGGTAATACCTAATATATTACCAGGGTGTCCATTAGTAGCCCCTTCTCTGATTTTAGTTTAACTGTCGTCGAATTTTAAAATCTGTGTGCGGAAAGTTCAATACCTTTAAATTTCCCCACACAGTGGTTAATTTATACGGTAGTTAAGCTATAATTAGAGAAAGGGCTACTAAATGGACACCCTGTAAAATCTTTCGTTTCTTTCAGGTATTTGGGGAGTGGATGTACCTTTACAGACTTACATCTTCAGTACAGACTTGGCATATCAACCATCAGCAAAATAGTGAAGTGTGTATGTTCTAGTATATGGTATGTAATGTTGAGAGAATGCATACCACCACCTACTAAAGAAAAATGGGAATCGATTGCAATGGAATACGAAATACGAGCTAATTTTCCTCACTGCATAGGAGCTGTCGATGGAAAACATATTAGAATAACTAATCCGTCAGGTTCCATGTATTATAATTATAAAGGCTATTCTTCTATAGTTTTAATGGCTGTAGCTGATGCAAATTATCGCTTTGTGTATGTCGATATTGGGAGTTATGGAAAAGATTGTGACTCGTCTATATTCAAAAGATCATCCCTGTGGACTTCAGTTATAAATAATACTCTGGAAATACCTACAGAAAAGCTTGTTGATGGTATCCAAAATTTCAAATTACCTTATTATTTCATCGGGGATGAAGCATTTGGTCTTCACAGGCATTTACTTCGCCCCTTTGGTGGGTCTCAACTGACAGTTAAAAAAAGGATTTTCAATTACCGCCTGAGCAGAGCTCGAAGGCATGTGGAATGCACATTTGGACTGCTAAGTAACAAATGGAGAATATTTCATAGACCAATAAACTTGGAACCTGACTTTGCAGTAATAGTAGTTAAGGCATGTGTTGTCTTGCATAATTTTGTTCGTGACAGGGATGGATATAAGGTGGAAGACACTGAGGTAGTTGTGGGACTTGAAGAAATACCAAGAGAGCAAGAAACACGTGGAGGAATAACAGCAAATAATGTCCGAAATGTTTTGTGTGATTATTTTATGTCAGATGCAGGAGCGTTAAGTTGGCAAATGTTAAAAATATAAATACTGCAAACTTACCATATTTATTTTTCTCCTCATCATTATAATTCTGAAAGTCACTGTTCAGTTCAATACAAACTTCTTTCCATGCTTGCTTTGTTTCATTTCTATCCTTATATAGTGAAGATGTCTTATCCCACAACACAGGGCGTGGTTCTATGAGAGCAATTAATAGTTCTGGATCTATTTCATTTGCCATTATACACTATCAATAATATTACCTAACTATTAATTATATTAATTTACTCCTTACAACTGGACGCCTCTTGTATGCAGAACCGCACCGTGTGTAATGTGAAAGATCCACTGCTTCTGCGATATCTACTGGACACACGGTCGCCGTGACGGAGCCGTGCCCGTGTGGATAAGCACGGCTGTAACACGGTAACGGCACGGTCACGGTGATGTGTGAAAGCTCTCGTAAAAAACAACATTTTACTAGAACCGTCACGGAACCGTTTACACGGAATCCGCATGTGTGTGAAAGGAGCCTAAGAGCTCGACCTCCATTATGGGATCAGCGATCCAAACAATATCACAACAGAGACGTTACCAACAAACTATGGGACGGGAAATGACGTTTCCAAGTAAGTAAATGCATGTTAATCTTTATTTATATCTTTATTTTAACATATTTTATACAAATAAACAGTGGTACCTTGTACATTTTCCGAATATATAGTAAAGAAAATATATATGTATATATAGATTAATATACATTGTGTATCTAAAGTCGGCTAAACAGCGCGGCTGCCCACAAAGTTTTCACACATCTCAACGTAAATAACAGGGTAGGTTTAACCCATCTCTTTTTAAATTGCAACGGTTTATTGTTTTCATGAATTTTGTTTTTGCACATACAAGTAGTAAGTAGTATGACGCGTCCGATTATGGCCCGCCGCTCGTATCTGCCGGCTTTATAAGTAATTCTAAACTTACCTTAATGCAACGACTTTTTCTTTTACTCCGTCTGGTTTTCTAAAATTCGTACTATTTTTTTTTTTGTAACAATGGTGAGATGCCGATCAGTATATATTGAAATGTTTCTGAAGACATGCTAAAATACTCCAGAAATTTCCAGAGGTTTCTTTTTCCGATTCTTTTTTTATTTTTTTTCTTCATAATAATGTAGTATTTTAATACAGGGTTTTCGATCAGATAATCACTAATATTCATGACCGATCGCCACGAAGCACAAAAACTAACTGATAGCCGGATAGCGGTGTATGTAAACACGTCTGATTAAAAGAGCAAGGAATATAGCAACGCATCGCCTCGCACGGCATAGCGTAGCATCGCATAGCGTGCAATGGAAACGTACTCTTACGGAGAAAGTGTATTACAGTCCAGCAGGCATTTATGTGTTCTTGAAACATATAGGGCTAGTTATGACGGTCCCCTACGTATTTTTTTTTGCGTAGAACCAAAGGTCCGTAGAGCTGAGACCGCCCGATATTTTTTTTTAAATTTGTGAAAAATACGTCTTTTTTTTCATTTTTTCGCTTATATCTCCGTTCCTTGGCATATTTTATATAAGAAGTTGTAGCATATTGAATTTCCAAAATTTTAAGCCCAACCCGAAATCTCCAAGTGCTATTGTTAACTTGCAAATGACTGCTGAAGTTGAAAAAGGGCTTTTTTTTCACTATTTTTTTACTTCGAAAGTAGGGCAGGGCGTCTATGATCATGAAATTTCTTGGACGGACTGCTATTTCTAGTTTGAAGTTAAAAAAAAATATCAGCTCTATCCGTTAATAACTGTTCGAGTAATTCACGATCGAATTTTTTTGCAAGCCTTAATTAACAATGACGCCATTTCTTTGTTTATTGTACGATATTGACAGGGTTGAGCTAGAAAAATCATAAACCTCCTCAAGTTTGTGAGACTTTTTGAGATTTTGAAAAATATTAATTTGGGTTAGTTTTATAACGTTTTCTACGCGATTACTTTTTTTGACGCTACGTATATATTGTTCTAACGTTGCCGCTTCGAAATTATCGGAGTTTAACCGCTCGGAAATTCTGTGACTATAATAACTTGACGCCCATTTTTTTTTTAAATACGCGTCTTGAAGCGTACATTCAATTTTATCAATTTCAACAATATATACTTCGCGTCAAAATAGGTAGTCGCGTAGAAAACGTTATAAAACTGGCCCAAGTTAATTTTTTTCTTCACAAATTGTTAAATCAAAGAATTAGCGGACGGTTTTAGCTTTACGGACCCCGCGCATTGTGTTCTAAGCAAAAAAATACATAGGGAACCGACAAAACAAGCCATATATGTTTCAAGAACACTTTTTGATGATTTCAGCTCCCTGCTTACTGGACTATTACAAGGTCCTGGGTTCCCGCGAAGCGTTCGTTCTGGATAACATTCGACGCACGGACAGTGGAGTGGGTATAGAGGGGCAAGAAATATGTGTTTAAAAAATACGATTTATACTTTAATTATCATAGGGTTGTATGGTGTCGGCTTTGCGTGACAGCATAGTTTTCCGGACCTTAGCTGTGACTTATTGGATGGAAAGTGTCTTTGTCGCGTCTTTGGCAATCCATTCGAGGTGGACATAAACCACTCCGTGTGACCACTATTTACAAGGGTTACTAAGGTAAACAATCGAGTGCATAATAGACGTGGAACAAGTTAGAAAGTAAATGGCCACATTTCAGCATAATACACGCCGATCTAGGAGTCCAATAACTCAGTCGTAACATAGGGCGCAGAATGTTTACATGCATATTGATATCTATCGCACATCTACACGTATAATTTCCAGGGACATACATATTTATGAAGTTCGGTGCCGTCTCCGTGGATGCCGTGTGGCGCTGCGAACGCCGAGATATCCGCTACTCCATACCTCACTGACGGCGTACCTCATAATTCTGTCGCCACACGGAGTCGCCCGCTTGTTTATACGAATGTTTCAATCCACTGCTCCGCGGGTAAAAAGCCACAAAAAAACGTACAAGAATTCTAAGGCTCCGCGTTCCCCAGAAAATGATACATCGTAAGAGCATATGTTTCCCGCGTAAAAAAAAAACCGTGTACGATCTCGAAATTGTTTCGGCTTCACATAAATTATAATAAACTCTGTCGCGCAGCTGAGCTCTATGGCGCTCTTAATTTATGCTCGGGAGGTTTACGTAAAAGCGTGGAATTTTTATTTTACCGAGAACAGACGTCCGCGTTACCTGCGAGATAATTTTCAGGGACTCATTACATCTTCTTTAGGAGATGTCGCTTAATTAAGACGTAACGTGCGTTGACTCGGCACTGAAAAAAGTATGTAGGAGAAATTATTTTCGGTCTTCAGTTAAGATAACCATCGTTTTAATAGCCGAGCTGAGCAGCGGAACAACAGGACATTATTTATAAATTACACCGTCTTAAAAATAAATGGACTAATAAACTGGATCACAAAGCACATAAGTAGAAAAACACATTTAGAAAAATGTTTGCTGGGCAATTGGACGGAGCTTGTAAAGGTAAAAAAAAAATAAAAATAAAAAATTCTTTCTTGCTTTGACACTTGAGGGTAACGTTAAAGCAAATCTTTGTAATGAAATAATTTATGCCTACTGATAAAAATATCACTAATGACACTTTTTCCATACACCCATCCATGAAGAGAACATTGTCAGCATGGCTCAAATAAGTCAGAAATCGTCAAAATGCAAATACATATGTATACCATCCAGATTTGCGGCATAATTTTTTAAAGAACCATTTTGCCTGAACATTAGTAATCGCAGGGGATAATTGGATCTCTGGTTTAAAATCCACTGTCAGATTTTCGAAATTCAAAATGGTAAATCTAAAATAAGAGACACGAGAGTAAAAAATTGATTTTAGGGCTTGCTTTGAAAAAATAATATTGTTAAATTTTAACAATATTTATTGACAAATGAAACTGACTGATTTTGAAAACGTATTATCTTCCTTATATATAACTTTTTATTGGGGGTCATCGGCAATGACAGTGAAAAAAAGTAGAATGAAAAATGTTATTCGCATAATTGAGATTAAAGTTGGACTTCAAGAGTAACGAAACTGTTAATGATTTCTTTAATCAAAAGAAATATTTAAAAAACTGTCAAAAACCTAACATCTATTTTTACACATATTTTTTACAAACAAAAATAGGCAGATTTTAATTTTAGAATTTAAAATACCCATTGCAGTAAATGACCATGCTTTTATTTGTATCTCAGAGAAATAATGATTAATACAATAATCTGAACAAGTATCGGTATATGTCAGCCTCAAGATTACTCATGAAATGTAGATATAATTTATAATAATTAAATTTGTTAAAAAATAACGATTTTTATATACTTAATTTAATTTACAAATTCAAATTTAATTTTGAATACTTGAAAATTAAATTTCCAATTTATTTATTTATCACTTTATCAGCTCCCAAAATATCAACATTCAACAATATTTACTGAAGATACAGATTTTCCAAAACGTATGAATTTAAAATATTTTTTCACTGACGTATTTAATTAGACTACGAATACATATTAAACTAATCTAATAGAAGTTGTTCCATATAATTCTTGTGCCTGATTGTTTATTAAATATGTTGAAAAATTAGCTGAATTTAAGCATTTCAATAATAATTAGGTATCCATTAGGTACTTGATTAATATGATTCCAAAAAGATGATGCTGAAAATACTCCCCTTCCATTTCGAACACTTCCTGAAAACCATATTTATTTGATCTTTCGTCAATAGGTTAGTAAACTTTAACGACAAGATGAATAATGTCACTCAGCCAATACCGATAGCCAAATTCCTTTGAAAATTGGCCAGTGGATGTGAGACATTAGCTACAGATGACAGATTAAAGACGAACCTCAACAGCACAGATAAATGAATATCCTGTAGCCGATAACTTCTTCAAAGAGAACCGAGAGTCAGGTTTAATAACAATTTGTTCTGATTAATTATCAAGGATAAATTATTGTTTTTGTTTTATCACTTGAGAAAAATTTAACTACTACATACATATTGTGATTTGCTGTAGTCTACTGGAATTTAGGTATATGTTTAAAATCTGAAAAATGGTTTTGTTAGCGAAAAGGGGCACCTACATATATGGAGCATGACAACATATGAGTTACATGTTTCATAGATCGATTAAACATGGAAAATGAGAGAGTAGCAACGTCCTTCCAACGTTCCAATAAATATACCCACATATACAGTGTGACCAATTAAGAAGCAGTACACTCCTGTAATTTTTTTGTTTATCATCCAATCTGAGCAATTTTGGTGCCAAAAGGAAAAATAGAATTTTCAAAATGTAGGACATAAAAATACTCAAAGTTTTAATTTTTGTTATACATTTTAGCAGATTATCATCTGCTTGTCATGTCGGAATCTAGATCATTTCTACTGGTGAAATATGACGAACGGAATTATTGTCCCACAAGATTCAATATTTTTATTACATTTCCCAAGGCACAGAAATATGTTCCAGAAAATTTTGATACTAAAAAAATACAATTTTGGCAGATCTTAAAACATCGTAAAATCAAAAAAACATCGTTAACGTAATATGTCGTGAACCGAAGATGCCGCGTGTGATATTATTGCAGTTAGAACTGTGTTAAGCAAATTAAATATGTAATAACACGAGGATTATCATAAAGACCAAAATATACAAACAGATTCTGGATTTTCAAACAGGGATTCCACACATGGTCATAGATTTCGACCATTTTCACCAAGTTTTCACTAGATGTGTGGCTTTGTTTAGAGAAACAGGAAGATACAAAATATATGGAGAGAGAAGCAGTTGGAGACCTCAAGTTCATATTGCACAAAAAGTTGAAGAATTTTTACCAAATGACCAGCCGCAGGGAATGCAATTTTCAAAGTGGTTCAAGGGTAATTTGCATATACTGAAAATGACTTTGAAAGAAACACTTTTACTGACGAAGCATGGTTTTACCCCTCTGGATATGTTAATTCTCAACAAATGAAAATTTGGAGCTTTGAAAATACACATTTCTAAATTTTCCACATTTCTTGATAAACTCCTGCATTCTCAAAAAATTGACGTGTGGGCAGCCATATCGAAAAGAAGATAACTGGACCGACTTTTACCCTAATTAAATTTTGGAAAATCGTGTAAATCTATTAGAAAATGGATAGATGTGACAAGGCGACTTCCAACAGGACGGCGGAAATGTTTTGGAAGAATATTTAAGACAAAATCGTTAGCCGTAATGTCAGTTAGGTGGCCACCACGGGTCAACAATCTCAAGCCGTGCGACCATTTTTATGGCCACATATTAAAACTCGGTTTTCAAAACATCTTGAGAAAATTTAGAAGAGCTATGGGCTAGAATTACAAATACATTTCTGAAGATTAATAACTCCCACCCATGTTTTCGATTCTATGAAAAGAAGCGTGAAAGCTTGTTTGGATTTTTAAAATTATGTATTATACAATGTCAATGACAATAATGCAATGATAATAATTTTCTTAATAATAAAAACTTCAGAACTTGAGAGTTCTCAGAGTAGTAATTTAAAATATGGGGTATCGTTTCTACGGCATTTTTCAGGACGTTTCTTCAGATCATTGTTATACATAGTATCGACATAATTTGCTACACCTGTAACTACAAAATATAAATGAGTAAGTATAAGAATATCTAACCAAACCGAATATATCCAATAGAGATGTAAAAGTTGTGAAATACTGGAACGTTACATAATGAAAACAAAAACTCGCATCAATTGGCCTGTAGAGTAGAGCGTATACCCAAGACAGCATGTTGCCAATGAAAGGGTGTAACTTGTCTTACGTACTCAAATTAATAACCTCGACTGGCTTGTGAACGCAGCGCCACCTGCCGCGACCCAATGATTCACTAAATTAGTGGACATTCCGATTTCTTATTATTTCTTGTCCCTGGAAATGTTTTACCAAGCGCACGTCTGCACCGTCAACATGAAAGCGCATGTTTTCGAGTTTTGTTGGGTTTACAACATCATAACTCGAACTGCGGCTTATGAAACCAGTGTAGGCAAATATGTTTTGGATATTTGTCAAACGTTTAAAGTATAAAAAGAAACCGCTCTCGTATATTTTCGGTATTTATGTTTTGTCACGGTTAGAATGTGAATATATCATTAAAGCATGGTGTGACAAAAGGAGAATTTTAGGCACGATGCCTGTTTCTTTAATGTTTTACTGGTATCGTAATGTGTAAACAGAATAATTTTTCAAATACCTACTTGAAGTAAGATATTAACTTCGTTGTTTATATTTAAGCTCTATCGAAATAAAAAACATTCTTTTATTTACTTAAATTCCCGTTTTGCTGGTATTAAAATTGTTCAAAAAAATGTTCTTAGCCAGAGGCGTCGAACTTCAACAGTAAAGAATCATCTTAATTTTGTTGTTAGGTTAAGAATGTAGTAAATTATTTCATCATAATTAATATTACGAAAATTTACTTGAAATGAACTAGTCAATTCTGTTTCTATTTTTGTAGTTTTTCTTCTGACACGGTAAAACAGTCGTCTATTTTTAAAGCGTTACGAGGTAAATGCAACTTCACAGTGTTTACTGAATGCGAAAATAATAAGAGAAGAAGCAATATTACGAACGAACATTATGAGGAGTATTGTATCGCAAGAGCCTATGGCGGCTTTGAATAGAATTCCTGAAGACGGAGCAAAATGAACACTCAATAAAAAGTGATTTCTTAGAATATGCCGTAAAATGAAAATGAAATGTCATGAAATATCACTTTGAAAAGAGAACAAATGAGTAAACTTCCGTAGGGAGAAATACATATGCTCATAAAGATGATATCTTATAGAAATGGATTTTCTGCAGTTGTAAAACCAAGCCACAAATCAATCGCCAAATAGTTTACTATCGCCGCTTATCTGCTAAAACAACTCTCCTCATGTCTAAACATGAAGACCTAAATTAGAGATAACGGGAAAAAATAAAATTTGCTGGAAAATGGCATCTTAGCAACGGCTGATTCGTGAGCACTGAGAAGTCAAGAAATTGATCTCCATAAGTAAGGAAAATGCTGCTTATTCCAAACTGCCGTATCAGCATTAAGAACACGAAGGCCCTACAAAATGATATATGATCTCCTAAAGTGGTCCTCGACTTTCCTATTTAGCCATGACATACTAAAGTAACTAGAAGACGTTGCCTCGGTAGCATATTAAGAGCTGGGTTCTGCTAATGAATAAAATATCAGTTCAGAGGCAGCCGGTAGGACTGATAAGCCGGAAAAATTTAAAACTTGACTGACGACAAATCAAATTTGCTTTATGAAGAATTATGAATATTATTATTAACTCAGTAAGTGCCCTAGTGAATACTTTGCAGACACATCATAGTAGTCTCCCAAAACGATATCAGTTAGATGACCTCGATGACCACGAAACATCGAAAAATAATATTAATTGAGAAACTCATGTTTTTGACAAGATATTGGTTAGGAAATTAGGAAAGCTTCTAACACTTGTCAAAGGTCTGAAAAACATATAATCTCACGGAAATGCATTTTGCAAGAGGGCTTTTTCCATCTCTACATCATTTTAATAAAAAAAGAAAACTGGAAAGTTATGTATTTCGCTATAACTATAGTTAGATTATCCCCAATTGATTCTTTCTTTGGGGTTATTAAACATTTTTTTTATAATGAATCCTAATAATTTAAATTTTTAAGTTAGGCGGTAAACAATGTTAAAAAAGAATGAAGTCTTGTTTAGTTAAAATGAGTTATCTAATTAATAAACGACATTTTTACCAGTCCTTACGATAAAATTAAAATTAATTTTACAATTTTTACAATTTGTGTTAATGTTATCCTTGTTTTTACAAAAAATGATAATATCTCACGGACCTCTAAGGATATGAATTCTGTCATAGGTTAGGAGTGTGTCATCAAAATAATAAACTTCGTTTTGACCAGTTGTCACGATAAAATTGAAGTTCAGTTTTTACAAAAAAATGATAATATCTCAAGGTTATTTTGTTTTCTTAACGAATAAATATATATCTTATAAATAAAATAGAATAAAACGATCTCTAAAAGTCGTATTAATCAAACATTATAACTTAATATATCAAATTAAGCGTCATCAAAATCATTATCACAGTCATCTGGTTCGCCATTTTTGTGATCTATTTACAGTTTCGAAAATACTGAATTTATTCCATAAATAGCTTCCACCCTGTATATTAACCGTATGCTAGGTTAGAGACAGAAATATGTTTTTAAAACATAATATAGCACCGTAAAAGTGGTCTGTCCGGCGGACCAGACTAGTATATTCCTATATATTTTCGCTCGCTGAATCCAAATCCGTATTCAGAATGGTCTCATCAGCTCGTTCTTTCATCTTAATCTCAAAAAATATCTACAAAGAATGTTTTTTCGATTTTCACATTCACTTTTCACAGTCTCATCATATAAAAAAATCACAAAAAATTTCCATAATCTCATCACACCATGATCGTAAAATACTTGAAACCAATAACCCGCTAACTAATGATGATATAGGGTTGTGGGGTTAACGGGTTACTAGGTTCAAGTACTGTACGGTCATGGTGTAGTAGTAGGGTTCGGAAAGTATGCTATAACGCAGGGCCGGACTCATAATCCGTCATGTTATTGACGGAAGATGACACATGAGAAATCAAAAAGACAGGAGTAAAAATGTGTTAACAATGTATGTACATACCTGTACCTACTGTTTGCCACGTCCAGTAGTTTTTCTGCATTTTCGTTAAACGTGAGAGATTTGGCCTGTATATATGGAAAATGATCGTTCCACATCTACTGAAAATCTACTTAAAGGTGCAAATTCAAAATATTTCACATGAACAGAGGACAACACAACGCGCATGTTATTTTCACGAATTTCGCACAGTTGTTTATATCACTAACAGCTTTTTGTTATCACTAACATCAGTACATGATTATTTTTACATCTACAGAGGACAATTTTACTGATGTGTTACTACTATTTCTATACTTTAAACCGCGAAATTGATATTGAGGGCGAAATATCTGAAACACCTCAAATTCGTATCAGAACATCAACGACCTTATGACTGCAAAAATATGTTGTTTCATTCACTGTCAGCCACATAAATTTATTGCGTATATCTTCTTTGATATATCCAATGACACGTTGATATGTCTTCTGTAAATATGTTTTACTCAATGTTTGACTACTAGGCAATGGAAAATCCGATTAATATTTGGCAAAGAAACGTTTAAAAGTAAATATCGTCGACCACGTTCCACGAAAAGCTACACACGCAAAACTTTATGCACAAATCAAACCAAAATTCATCTTCTGTAACAGTGCCAGGTATATTTTTTTTATGGATATTCGAATATAAATGTCTTCTACACTCTCGGCGATTACGTAATACATACCGACCATTACAAGGAATACATAAAATATGCAATCCGTCTATTTTAAAATCGTCGTAATTTTCAATAATATGTTTTAATCTATTCACAAATGGTAACCTCTGTGCCATTATTGTAAAAATCCAGATAAAATAGGTAATACTCATAAAATAGTACACGAACTCACGAGTTAGTCACTACCATCAAAAAATTAATGCCTGCTCTGCGTTAGAGCACACTTTCCGGACCCTAGTGATGAGATGATGGAATTAAAGTTTTTTTTTTCTGGTGTATGACTACTTAAGTGAGTATGAAAGTCGGAAAACCGTTCTTTATAGGCGCTTTATGAGGTTAAGGCAAAAGTAAGAGTTGATCTCACAATTGTATGATTCGAATTCAGCTGATGAAAATACATAAGAATATATTAGTTCCGCCAGACAGACCATTTTTTTTTGTGGTGCTATAGAATTAGAGAGAGGATAGCGCGGTTCAATTCCTCATTTTTTGCACATAACGTATGATACTTTATAGGTTGATAAACTACTTGGGAAGTTCTGAGACACTATAGTTTCACTTATGATTTTTCTCTCTACATATATGTATGTATATGTCGGGCTTTTCTGGCTCATGAACTCAGCTAGTCACTAATCAGTAATGACTAAGGTCCGGGAAAGTATGCTGTCACGCAGAGCCGGCACTATACAACACTATGATAATTAAAGTATAAATCGTATTTTTTAAGCGCATATTTATTGCTCCCGTATACCCACGTACTTGTCCGTGCGTAGAATGTTATCCCAAACAAAGTCTTCGCGGGAATCCGGGACTTCGTAATACACTTCCTAGGTAAGACGGCGAGCTATTCCGATAGTGTTCTACCGGCGCCGGTGTAAATGGGTCGACCGCCGCATTGAAAACAATTTTTGTCGCGAGTTAGTCACTCGTGAATTTGTGTACTGTATTTACATTTTAATTGATTTTGTGTGGATTTCTGGAATAATGACACAGTCGTTACCATTAGTGAATATACTTCAACAGATGATTGAAAATTAAAAGGATTTTACAACAGACGGATCACATATTTTATGCATTCCTTGCAATCGTCGATAAAAGACATTTAGAACATGTAAAAGACATTTAGATTCGAATATCCATCAAATATATTTTACCTAATACGGGTAGAAAAGAGGAATTTCGGTTTGATTTGTGCATACTGTTTTGCGCATGTAGCCTTGCATGGAATGTAGTAGACAATATTTACTTTAGACGTTTTTTCCCCAAATATGTATCCGATTTTCCATTGCCGATTTAATATTGCGTAGAACATATTTAGAGAAGACATATCAACGTGTCATGAGAAATATCAAAGAAGACATACGTAATAAATGTCTGTGGCTGAGAGTGGACGAAACAACAGATTTTGCGATAATAAGGTCGTTAATGCCCCCGATATTGATAGCTACTAAACGGGTTTTGCAAACAGCGACTAAAAGTATACGTATCCTCTGTGAACTAGTTATAATTTGCATTTTTAACTTCAGTAGATGTGGAATGATCATTTTCCCTCATATGTCATATTCCGTCAATAACATGACGGATTACGAGTCCGGCCCTGCGTTACAGCACACGTTCGGAACCCTAGTAATGGTTAATCGGCTCAGTTTTTCAGAATTGAAGCCATTGCCTCATACTCAAGTCTGCAACCTTGGCATAGAACGTTCCGTGAGGGTTCTAGTTATGACTATGACTCTCACTCGACAATAGCAGGGAAACAGCTTGTTTCGAATTAAAAAAAAAATATGATAATAATTCCTATCAAAAAATCTGTGAGGATGAACCAATTAATTCCTCACCGTACTATGCCAGACTTAACTTCGGTCGTGATCCGGATCATTAAACTAACCACGGTGCACAACACTCTTAAAACGCTATGCAATTTAATTTAGTTAAGGCATGTTAAGTAGACAGTGTAACACGATAAATAACGACGCTTCTCTATAAATAAAAGCGTCTTGTTTTAAAGAAAATATATAATGTTAATTAGCATGCGCGATATGATCTGAACTTTTTCCGGCCGTATAAATTTCATATTATTCCAGGTGTTGCGAGTGATATAATTGTTTTATAAGAATGAGCCGGGCGGCGGAAGCGACATTTTACAGATGTAAACACAGTGACACCGTGCTTTAAGCAGGAAGTCACATAGCTGTTAGAACCGGAAGGGGCGACCTTAAGGAGAGATTTGCACACCCGATAATTTTTTTATTGTACGCATAGTTCATTACACCTTTGACACGGTTAATCAGGTGTTCAGTTACAACTGCCCAATAAAAACGATTAATTCACACCTTGTTGAATCCTGCTAATGTTTGCGACAAATCCTAAGTATATACTTAGGCTTTGGAAAGACTAGGTATATACCTAGTCTTTTAAATTGTAAACTACTTTGTGAAAAGCGACATAAAATGTACCATAATTTTTGCTTGACATTTTTTTTATTGAAGCTACTTCTCTAAACGTACGAAACAACATTCAAATACCCAACATAACATACTCGTAAGTTGCTTCGTAGTGAGATTTCCAAGGATTTGATGGAAATAACTGCAACTTCTTGAAGTACACTCGAACCCCTCTTATTTCACCTTCGCTTAATTCACATCCTCTGTTATTTCACCACGTTTCCCCCTATTAGGTCGCGAAACCGTCCCGGTTAAGTCGCCGCTTGTAAAAGTTTTAGAACTACGTTTGGAAATTGGATTCTCGCATGAATATGTACAATTTTTATTGAAAAAAAATGATTGTGTAATACATTTATTGATTTAAACTAGGTTAGGTGTCTTTTAAAAAATATTTAATCTTTAAAATATTCATTCAAGCGGAAAATTGTTCTTGAAACTTTTGTCACGCACGACTGGGTATACTTACATTGATTTTTCGTTCAGTTGGCTCATTTTTCGTTATAACAAGTGCTTTGGTATGTATATCTCTAAATATTTCTTTTTGCAGTTAAAACACAAAAAAGTTGAGGTTATGATCGCGACTTAAGAGAGGTAAAATTTCGCGACTTAAGCGAGGTAATGATGCACGGATTTGGCGACTTAAGAGGGGTTCGGAGTGTATAAGTATATTTTAATAATAAATAATTGTCGCAGGTACATTCACACTTAAGAATCAAAGTCATAATGATTATATCGCGGCACAAGCCATCGCTCGGTACCTCGGTACCTAATTTAAAAAGTATACCATATGAAAGTAAAAACAAATAAAGAGTTCTAATAAAAAACATACAATATATATGAATAGGCGTATGAAGAACGATATACAGTGAGTAAAATAAATTATTAATTAAATAAATACATTACAATAAACATAATAATTCTATTATTAATTAATTAATTAATTAATTAATTATAATTGATTATGGCATACAAATATGACGCGACTTATATCTGGGAACCGAAAAGATAATTATCTTTTCAATAAAGATTATTAAGATAATTATCTTTTCTATTAAGATTATTAAGATAATTATCTTTTATAGATAATCCATGTGTGATATTTTTTAGAATCCTCAAATATATCAAAGATCGTGATAGCCACTGTTTGTTATTATTTCTTTATACTTTTATTAGCAAAATTTCGAAATTACGTCAGTTGTAATATCTGAAGAGTAGAGTTCGGAGGTTAATAATAGATCCGTGTTTTACCAGGGGCGGTTACAGGATACCACTACTAGTGCGTTTCGAAATGTTAAACAGGTCTTACATTGTACTTGTGATGGTGATTGTTGTAGCCCAACTAATCGACAACGGAACCATAATGACAAGACACAGAACTTGCATACACATGGTAACCGATGCTACAACGTGTCCGTACTGCCAGTTGAGTTTCTATAAATTATTTATCAATAACTGTTCCATATGTTCAGGAGTTAAGCTGTAGCACCTGTCAGTTAAAATAGCTGCCTGTACCCATGTGCCCCAACGAGTCTCAATAGGTTACGCTGGTAGGAGTGTCCTTGGTAGAACGTCCAAAAATGTTTTTTCTTCTGGATGTTGTTTTTACAAATACCTGTATCACATTCAAGACTGTCAACACTAGAGTAACAGTTTCGGCAATTCCGTGAAGCCTGTGTACCAAACATGTGACGTGGATTAAATTAGTATATGTGAAGCTTTCAATTCCATGTAAACTAACTTCGCGTACTTTCCACTCATGGCGTTCAGGACAACTTGAACTAAACTCGAGATGATCTAATTTGGCGAATGGAATGTCACACGCTAGCGTCATTTTGACAAAATCCAAGTTAAATTGTCTTTGTCTGTCTCGCGCACTCACACTACCACTTACACTAGCGTTATGTTTGTCTGTAGCAACATGCTGAAAACATCTGTTTTTACGTGCCACGTCAATACACTGTCACACACGGTACAACGCGGTTCAGTGCCATTAAAGGTCAGTTCCGCAAAAATTTTTCATCCAACGCTCCACCGTAAATGTGACTGTGTATGTTTCATGCACACGAATAATGGATCAATCAGCGCAGGTTAAATAATACTAAAAAAGATAAGTCATCAAAGTCATCAAGGCACTCCAAAAAAAGACGTATTTCCATTCTTGATTTTAAATTTATAATCTTATTCAATTGTCAATGCTGTTGCATTATGTGACAGCTATTATTTATTTTACAATTGTGACAGTCAATTTGGCAAAATTTTGACAACAAGGCATTAAGGCAAGTCCTGGAATCTATAGTAACCTACATGCTCTACTGATGAGTGTCCCAAACAGTTACAGAGAAATTCCTAGAAACATTTAAGGACAAAACGTTAATCTTTGTTAGGGTACTGCTTCAGACATTAATATACCACTTTAACAACCTAAATTTAATATAATATTTAACCTAACGCAAGACTCATTTTTTCTAAAAAAAATTAGATATTTCAACAAATGAAGGCACAAAGAATTCGAAATATAAAATAAATAAAGTATCTATCCAGTAAATGTATTCGATTTAAAAATAAAACGACTGTCTCCTATCGACATGCACTGTTTTTTTATTTCCTCTCAACTGTACTGCACTTCATAAAAATGGTAACATATATTCAGATATTGTAAATCCATGATAATATGAAAAACGCATTTAATTTAAATATGTGTCCACCAGGAAATAAATATCCTATGAAAAACAAACCCATAATAGATACATGCATATATATACCACCACAACTCTTTAATATTACTGTCACTTTATGCATAATAAATAGAAGTACTAGTACTCGTCCACATACTTCTTAAATACAAATACGTTCAAATACATACCTATGTGGGTTGAAATTGAGCAAAAACAATATTGTGTTTGCTTCTATTAACTATATATGAGTATCTTGAAAGGTTTCTAGCAAGTCCTGCGTTTATAAGCCACAAGATTTTGAAGCAATAATTATGTTAATTCAGCTGAAGGCGTTGAACATAAAAGAGAACATAATTGAAGATACATTTACAAATAAGTTAATTAAAATTTAAAATTTTAACCATAAGGCTTAATAACACACAAACTACGTATGATATAATATGTATATATACTCTTGTTGCTTGAATTAATAAATTTAAAAAAAATTACACTACTATTACATTAAATATGCCATGTTAGCTATCCTGTGTGGCATAGCCAGAGAATTGTTTTAAAATAATAAATGTTTTTAATGTTTATTTATATAAGCATCAGTAACAGTTTAATAAAGCAGATTATAACTTTATTTGTTGTACGTAGACTTATACATTTTCTTTTCTGATGCATTGCTCCTGCCTAAAGGAAAATGTATTTTGGCTAAATACATTTTCCTTTAGGCAGGAGATTCTAAACTCACGTTAGAAGTTTGTAGGAAAAACACTACAAAAAAAGAATGGATGTAAAATAAACAATAATGAGTCAGTAAGCAATGTTTTACGCTGAATTTATTTTGGATTGAATTTTGAATTCATTTTATGTTATCATAAAAAAACACTCAATAGACGTTGAGGCTTCTCACTTCAAAATGAGTAATGATACCTAAATGGATGTCACCTAAAGCAAACTAACTTGAATTATTATTCTTAGAATTGTCAAGTTCTGATCTAAGTTTTTTAAAAAAATTAAATATATTGTAATCAGGGCAGATCAAAGAGCTTTTATGATCTAAAGCTATTTTAGAAAATGGTAGAAAGGTTTATTCAACACGAGACGCCTCTCAGGATTTTCAAACAGAATTTCCACACATGGATTTCGACAAGTTTCGCCAAGTTTTGACTAAGTCAGTGACTTTGTTTAGAGAAACGGGAAGTGTGAATAGAAAGGAAGGCAGTGGGAGACACAAAGTTCGCATTGTACAAAAAGTTGAAGCTGTGAGGCAAATTATTAATGAATACCCACAAACCCCTACTCGGCGTTTAAGCCAGCAAGTAAACGTATCTAAAGTTTATAATATTTAGGTTCTTTGTTGTATGTACATGGTGCTTCATGATATACTATGAAAGTGAATATTAACTTTTAAGTTATTTTAAATGGCATGCTATATTTTTTATTCCATATTAGGTTTCTACTCATTAATTTATAGTCACTGTAATTAATAACCATTGGCTATCTCTAAAATGAACGGTTTTTCGAGATATTTAAATTTAAAAAAAAATTGAAATTTTAAACCCGTAAAAAAAAAACTACCAACACTCGCAGTGGTAAAATTCTATGGTTAATTTTTTTTGCCATGTAAGTATGAAAGGCTGATTACTGTCAATAATTCTAAATATATGGAAAAATCTACAGAGTGATCAAAATGGAGGTTGTCAAATTTGAATAATTTTGTCCTTTATTAAGTCGCTTATTTTAAATAGAACGTACTATATTTTATTATTTCTTTCGCTTCCTTTCTTTATCCTCTTTTAATACATAGGTACTAGCATTCCCTATACCTAGGATGTACCGTTTTAGAGTTATTTAAAATTATTTGTCAAGTGATTAGGGGATCAAATTTTAACTATTTTGTCCTTTCTTAAGTCGATTATTTTAAATAGAAAATACTGTATTTTATAATACCGTTCGTATCCTCTATCTTCTATATACATACTTTTGCAGTACTTTTGAATTTATTTGATATCTACATATTCGTTGAAAAAATCTAATTGTGGTATAATACATTTGTTGTACACGGCACATAGTACCCAATATAAATCTAGTTTTCATCATTTTGATAAAAAAACTTAAACTCCATACAGTTTATGTTTAAGGAATACTGACAGTTATAGAAATAGAATGAAAGAAGGAAGTGAACGCTATTATAAATATAGTATGTTCTAAATATTTTAAATAACCGACTTAAGAATGGATACAATTGTTAAGCCTTGATCATCTAATCGATTTGACAAATAATTTGAAATTTGACAACGAAAATTTTGGGTAGATATATGGTAGGTATACATCTAACATTTTAGTATGCATAGAAAAACGATAAACAAAGCGAACAAAAGGCATAATAAAATATAGTACTTTCGTTTTAAACTGAGCGATTCAATGAGGGATAACATTTTTTCAAGTTGGACCCTTCATTTTGAGCTTACAGGATAATCAGAATGAAGGGATAAACTCCGTATATCCGAAGGGTCAATATTTTCCCGTATATGTGTAATTATTGACAGTAAGCTCAGCTTTTCATACTTACATACATGGTAAAAAAACAAACAATAAAATTTTACCACTTACCATTGCAAATGACAGTAACGCACTTACCAATGACAGTAATGTAATTTTCTTAATAATAATTTTTTTTTTTTTTGTAATGAAACTTCAGGAACTTATTCACTTCAGATAGTTCTGTATGAGTAGTAGTGACTTAAGACATGTGGGATCGATTCCACACATTATTATAAATTAATATCGTACTTCATACAAGTGTTTCTCATTCTCTTTACTATCGTGGCACATTTTTCGAAGAAGAAAAATGTATTAAACATATCAGGTTTGGACAATGATATTAAAATAAAAACCACACATTGTTTTTTTAAAATTTCGTGGCCCAATTGGTTCACAAAATTTCTAGAAACATTCGTGTGCCGCGGCACACACTTTAATAAACAGTGCCTTAGGTAAAATGTTATTGTTCTTTTTATTTCACCGACGATTGTATTCTCAAGTAAATTCATAACGAGGAGAGCGCAATACATTATTCAGAGGGAACGGCCTTAATAAGAGCACTCTTAAATCGAAACGCAACACGTAAGGTGGAAGTTATTAAATTTAATATTCCATAAAGTTAAACAAATTCATAAGCAAAACAAGAAACAGACGGCGGAGGCCAAGTTTTGATTTATGCCTTCGGATTTCCCAGGCGCGACAATTCTGCAGTCGCGCGCTACCCAGGGAAGGGTTGGGATTTTATTAAAACAACTTGTTAATTCAGAACGTCGAGCGTTTAGAACTTCGCGAGAGACATATTGCTATAGTGCGGAGTAAAACTTACTACAACTTTACGTTTACTTGTTGGAAATCGAGCGGGCGTCGAGTCGTAGCGAGACGGGAACACCACGAGGCAGGGGTGAAGTTTCCAAGTGCCCCCCTCGCGCGCGCCACCCCCGCACTCGGGCGCAATAAGTTACCCTAATTAATATACATCAACGCATAAACGCATTAATTAAATAGGAACTAATAATGATCGAACCAAGTGGCGCCCTCCCTCCCTCCCTGTCCCGAGAAAACTTCAAGGCGTCGGATAAACCCGGGGCGGAATTCCTTATTATAGTTGACACCAGTTACTGAAGAAAGGATCGTTTCATTTTACAATTATCTGAAGATAGGTAACAACGCAAGTACAATGGAAATGGCTCACTTCTAATTTTCATTGGATGGAAATGAGGATCAAGATCAATTATCTCATAAATGAAAGCAGATCAGACACATGATGCCTGTGTTGGTGCTAAAGGGCCTTAAAGTTGGGTCTAGTGGAACTTTAAGGCAGTTTAAGGGTTGGCTTAAACTAGTGATGCAGGCGTTATTCGTCACGCTTGGAATCATGGTTACGAAGATCAACATCAACATTGTCCCTCCTATATGGAAGCAAAGATGGACCACATTTCGTTTTCTTGTACCTTACTCTTATTTGTTTTCTTATACTACCATTGCTCGTCAAATATTACAGTTAATATCATTTATTTTTTGTTAGAGAATAATCTTATATGGACTTGTTATATGGACTTGGACCAATTCATTTTCAATACTCGACACTCAAGTGTTCCTTCTTAGACAATGGATTAGTTGTAATAGATAAAATATTAAGTACCTATCCCACATTTTCATGATAAAGGTCCTTGTCGTGCATTGCTTCTTCATTTCAAAATGTTCCTAAATTGTGTAGACTTTCTATTTTATTTCTGTTGTTTACCTATACAATTGGGGGTTACTCTAGCTTCGATTATTTTCCTTGAAGCTCTTTTCTGCTAGCTAGATATATGCAAAATGTATTTATTCCTAGATATAACACATCTCAGAACAATTTTACTGTCGTAGAGCAACTCAATATATAAGCAAAGTGAACTACATATGGTTCTGGATAGACAATTCCTTTAATGGTTACTTTCATTAGTGGTGCTCTTCAATTTTTCTCGCGGGATAATTCATTACTTTAGTGAGGAATATAGTAGCAACTAGTAATGATCGAAACAAGTGGACTCTTTCCCTCACTGTCCCGAAAAAAATTCGTCAGATAAACCCATGGTGCCGAATTCCTGGTTATAGTTGACTCCAGTTGTTGAAAAGAGGATCGTTTCATTTTACAATTATCTGGTACCAACCGAATGGAAATGGATCACTTTTTGGACTAATTTTAACCATTCATTGGAGGACGAAGCAGTCGAGCCACCTATGCAGGTGTGCAAGGAAGCATCCAAGGACCTCAGAAATGGAAGCAGATCTGCCCCAGGGCCTTGATGTTTGACTAGATTTGTTATATTTGGACGATTATCAATATCATTGTACCACAATTTGCTGTATGGAAGCAAAGATGAACTACAATTTGTTTTCTTGTATGAGACTAACGACTCCTTGTCAAATATTACAGTCGATTTTGGTTTATTTTTTGTTAGATAGTAATAATAATAATAGATTGTTTCTTCCCAGACAATGGACCATTTAAATGTACATTTCTCGATTTTTATCAATCAGACTGTTCCTAAATTGTGTAGAATTTGGAACTTTCTTCTGCCAGCCAGATATAGAAAATACGTCTTCTGGAATTCTAGATGTAACATCTGCCAGAATTACTTCATTATTTCATTAATCATGTATTTCGTAAAAACAGAATTGTTTGTCGTTAATACTTAAAATAATGATCAACCACTGTTTTTCTTTACTGTGCGCTATGTACTAGGCAAAAACAGCTTATTAAGTATGTTGCAATTGATTTTATATTACTGTATTCTTGTATTGTTTTCTTCTCACAGGAATCTATTATCATCTAGTGGTCATCACACTATATTTAGGTTCTAAACTGTTTTTAAGATAATTGTATTATACATTTGCTCTTTACATTTGGACCACTACCGTCCTCACAAAATATTTAATTGCAATTCATGTTTATGCCATTTTCCCATTTCAATAACATTCACAACAAATGTTAACGTTTTTCATTATTTCAAAGTAGGAAAAACATACGGAAAAAGGAACATACCATGTAAGTAATATTAAAAATTTAGCAGTTAGGTATTAAAATATTGTTAATGGGAGTTATCACTAATCATTATTTCCTTGGAGAAATTTTCATTTTGGTCCAATTCACTTTCTTGTAAATATAAGTCCCTTACATAATTGTATTTGTATATGCAATATTGTGAAGGATTTCCATTGTGCAATTTGCTGATACAGTTTGATGCAGCAGTTTATTGCTGTAGTTTCGAAAAATAAATTGATTTATAATAATCACACACACCACATGGAATTGTGATTTTTGCCGACTCTATATTGCGTGGTGGCTGCAGCGTTGTCAGCTTTGTTAGTCAGTAACTGTAACCAGAATTGGATGCAATAAATTGCACGAAATTTGGATGCGTTCTATTTCCATGCAATTCCATACCAGGCAAAAACTGTATCGTATAAATATATACAAAAATATTACACTAATTTGTTGCGGATTAAAATTGCAGCAACAAATTGCACAGTGGACATCCTTTTGATTAATGTTTGAACTTGCGGTCTATGGTACAACAACTGAAGTTACAGAAACCTCTTGTCTCTAATGAAAGCCCTAATTTGGCATTAGTTTTGACTGTCTTTCCCTTCTTGAATACCTGAAACGTTTACATCTCGGTTAAAAATAATCAACAAGTCATTTGTATATACTATGTGTATACCTATATTTTAAAAAAAATCTACTCTCCTCGCCTACCTACGGATTAGAGATAAACTGCCAGTCCGACGCGAGAGCTTAGGCAACCTGGCACGCACTGAAAGCACATCACACGCAGCATCCCGAACACAGAAATTGAAAACCGGATTACAGCGGACCAGTCCTAGATACGCGTACACTTCCGGCGCTGCGTCCAGGTAATCACTCACACCTGACGTGTAATCAGAAAGAGGCGTTTACCCAAAGTGCATCCTAATGAGAGGAGGCCTCCCATAGTCCCGGGCGCCCGCTCTCATTGGTCCGGAGGAGGCTGAACCGTGGCTGAGTAACCTAAAAACGCAATTCTCTCATGCGGCCCGTACCATGTTCAGAATCTCCCGCTATCCCGTTGAATTTAGCCGTGGAATGCTAACTTTAAATCGTGAGATGTTTTTTTTTTAATTTATTTAAAGAGAGTGTACATCGTTATAGGAATCCGAAACACTGTCGCCAGCGAGCGGACCATTCGCCACTGAAATGTTGAAGTATATACAGAAATAGTGAGCGAATTTGCTGCCGCTTCTTCGAATTCGACGAATGTTATCAGAGGCTCCGATAGCCAAGTGACATTATATTTATTTAACGATATTTAATGATATGCTGCGATGCTAGGATAAGGATTAATTAACTTTTTTTCTCAGTTAATGTAGGTATGATATGGCTGTTTGCTTAATGATTGTTTTTTTTTAAGATATCATTGAGTTAGAATTGATTAATGTTGTTAAGCATTAGAAAATTATACAGATGATATGTAACTGAAAGTACCCGTAATTATTTTAAAGTTGTTGAGATATGATGATTTAGAGTATTGTACCTATGGTCGTTAATTTCCGAATATCTATAATATTCTAGATACTGTTTTTTTTCACCTTTTCAGAGTGTCGTGGCTGATGTCGACATGAACATCCATAATTTATTAAAGAATATACATAAATGTTTAATTTATGCACATAAATGTAAATATAGAGAAATAAAAATTATTGAACAGTTGAAATTTATTCTGATGATTATGTGTGATATATGAATACGAAATCAACATCTGAAATGACCAAATAAAAAATGTTACCCACTACAGTTGTTATTGCAACGTTTTCCGTTTACGAGGTGTGTAAATTAAGTAATGAGATTGGCAACGTAGCGCCCGATCTAGCAACACTGCGGAGACGGGACTTGGAATGGCGGTAGATTAACATGTAATGCACCTTCAGTACAAGTTTAAACTTGTTAGAGTCATTTGTTTGTTCTTTGTGACTGTTTTCGTAAACCGATTTTTTCTGGTGAATTTTAAAAATGAGTAACATTAATTTTGAGCAACGGTGTGCTTCAGGTTTTGCTTCACACTTGAACACAGCACAATGAATACTTTTGTAAAACTTCAACATGCCTACGGAGACAGTGTTTTTTCAAGAGCCCAGCTTTTTCGATGGTTTAAGCCATTTTCAGAAGAGAGTTGATTGAAGATGAACCATGCAGCGAAATGCCTTCATCTTCAAGAACCGATGAAAAGGTCGATGGAATGCGGGATCTTGCGCGTTCAGATCGTCGGTTGATGACAAAAATGATCGGCGAAGAGTTAAATTTCAATCACACCACTGTTCATCAGATTTTGACTAACAAATCGGGGATGAGAAAAATCTGCGCAAAAATGATTCCCAAAAAACCTTTCGCAGGAACAAAAAGACATCAGGAGAGAAAGGTGTCTTGACTTTTTAGAATCGATTAAAAATGATCCCCATTTTATGGAACGTGTCATTACTGGTGACAAGAATTGGTTGCCTCCAGGCCAAACAGTAAATCAACAATTTTACAGAGAGGTTCTTGAAAATCTTCGAAAAAGGGTCATGCGTGTGAGACTAAACATCAAGAACAACTGGATGTTGCAACATGACAATGCGTTTTGTTACACATTCGTTTTAGTAAACGAGTTTTTAGCTAGTAAAAACATTCCTTTGTGGCTCCTCAGCCTCACTTGAGTCCTTGTAACATTTTTCTCTTCCCGAGATTGAAAAATCACCTCAAGGGACGTCATTTTGGGACCACAGAAAACATTCAAACGGCTGTAACCGACCAGCTGAAGGCTATTCCAGGATATGAGTTCTAGCACTGCTAAGGAAGTTATTTTGAAGAAGAGAATACTGAATTGTAATTCTATTCAAATTTTTTTTTAAATCAGTATCATTACTTAATTTACACACCTCGTATATCTTATCCTATGTGTTGGTAAGTCTTGTTGTTTTAGGCGAGGAAATAAGTGCAGTGAATGTTATAGGTAGGGCCCATCTAAACATGGAACTTTCCCAGAAAGTCCCAAATCCCAAAAACTGAGTACTAAAATTATTATTGTGCAGCATTATTATGTTCGTGCAGCAAAATGTTGTAGATATTAAATAAAAAAATGACATCATACCAAAATACTCCATCAGAAAGAAGCTCGACCTTACGATGTATAAGTATGCCATTTGCTTTTTGCATGTCTACAACTTGAATGACCCAAGCTTGCTCATATCACATCGCTCTTTTCGGAGTTTAAAATAGGCACAGAGACAAAAGTACCGCACATATTTAACAAAGCCGAGGTTTTCGCCAAAAAAAAAAAAAACGGAACAAGTCAAATTTTAATTATTGTACAAAAATATATTTTTGTAAAAAGTATTTTACTCTCATATCACCTTTCGATCGTCAACTGTTTTCTAGAGATAACGTCATATTTAATTTTTTCAATCCAAAATTCCTTATTTTTGCTGTTGATTTTGGTGAAAGTATTATTTAAAATGACTACATAAAAGTTTTACCACCTTGCAATTGAAAATTTGGAAAAAATGTAATGTGTAAGAAGAAAATTAAACAATTATTCGCCCAAGTTACCCCAATCCTAATTGTAATTTGTGTGTCAACGCGAAAGTGTGCAATACACGCCACTGGTGTGATACCCAAAATACCCAAAATATAATTGTAAATTGTAAAAATAGTAAACAAACTTTTAACAATAGATGTATACTTTTTTCATGACACAAATCAACAGATAGGTAATACTCGTACTAGTTACTCGTATTATTAAAGTCGTTATCAGTTATACAGTTATACGGTGCTTCCATTTCAATATCAATTGCGACATAAAAATTTAATCAAACCACAATTATAACGCTATTTAATGGAAATACAAAGAATAGGAATTTTGATTTTCATATTTCATTTCATATGGCCGTAAAACTCAAACACAACAAGAAGTTTGGTATTTATTTAATGCGAAGTAACCCACCAATTGAACCACAGTTAGAAGAATTGAAAGTAAGTTCGGAAAACGGGCTGTCAAAGATCTCTCAAAACGGAAACGTTTGCGAATAAGCACTAGCAGCAAACTAGATATTATGCTACAAATTGAATAATACGCTCACCTTAGCTCTAGATGAATTCCAACTGAAAATGAAGTTAGCCTAAAATCAACTTTAAGTTTACTTAAAAGTGAGAATTATGAGCCATATAAAGGCGAACTGGTGCACAACTTAATGAAGATGGGTGCTGAACTACGAATACAGTTCTGTAAACTTCCGATGAGCTTGTGCAACAATACAGTACAAATTCATCCCAACATACTATTTTCGGGATGAAGAAATTTTTTGTAGGGTTTTCACTCAAGTAGAGTGAAATTTATCCTGGGCGCTGGAGTGGTAGAAGAGAGCCAATAGAGTGAGATCTCAAGATCCGATGCCCCATGATTATTTTCTTTGGGGATACTTAATGGCAATTCTACACCAAAAGTCAAGTCTATTAGACCAAAAAATTTAAGGGATATACAAATAATAGGGTGTGAAATTAGACAAATTACTAAAGAAGTCATTCACAATGTACTCAGTGAATTTGTAGACTTGCATATCGTCAAGAAGTTAGTGGTTGACTATTTGAGAATCCAGTCGTCCAAGTGCACGATCAGTCTGATCCCTCAGTTTGATGTTACTATAATTTTTAGTAAAAATACACTATGTGTCTCATAATTTTCATTTCGAATTTCCTCTAACATTTTCTAATATAAAGTGATAAAAGTAGTATGCAGTCGCTTTAAATAATATTAGATTAAGCAAAACCAACAATAACAATAGGGAACTATCAACTGAAAAAATTGCGGATGGCGTCATCTTTCAAAAACATTTGACGATCACCAGGTGATACCTCTATCAAAATGTGCATTTTGGTAATAAAAATTTGATTTTTATTGTTTTTTTTTTTTTTGTAAAAACGCTTGTTTCGGTTTTATTGAATTTGTGCAGTAATTTTGCCGCACTCTGTATATCCTAGAATAAAGTATAGATACGTTGTAAGATTATAGTGGTCCTAGAGTATACCAAATTGAAAATGGTGGCTTAATTAGTAGCCAGATAAATTGAGATATCTGCCTCATATGTAAGTATTGTTCATAGTTAAGAGTCGAACAGCTTGCTTTTCTTGCAATATACAGCGTATCAAGATCGAATCTGGCTAGCTTGTCCTCCCTATAATTTGAAATACTCATGTGTCTTAAAATCTGTGTCAAATATGTCTTGCCGCACTTGTGGTTTTCTCATGTATTTTCCTTTCTTTGAAGCACAATCAGTTACATACCTACATTTTATGGCACAATACACTTGTGGTAGTCAAATTTAATCCCACAAGTTGCGCACTCATAGTTATATCCACTGTAAAGAGTCATATTCCACTCAAAGCACCATTTCAAGGTATCTTAAGTAACACTAACAATTAGTTAAAAGAAGCTTTATTATTAGTAGCTTTAAATATTTATACACGTGTAAAGAAATTAAACCGCTGGTATATAATATACTAGCGACCCGCCTCGGCTTCGCCCGGTTTACGACATCACATTAGAAACCTCTAAAATTATCAGTTTCTCTACTATATTATGCATGTATTATATATATAAACCGTCCCCTTGAATCACTCTATCTATTAAAAAAAAAACCGCATCAAAATCCGTTGCGTAGTTTTAAAGATCTAAGCATACATAGGTAGTAGATAGATAGATAGGGACAGACAGCGGGAAGCGACTTTGTTTTATACTATGTTATGATTATGATTAAAAGCACTTAAAAATATTCAAAAAAACTCCAGGCCTTAGGTCTCAGATATACACATAAAAAATAACAGGGCAGACAACGTATATGTTTTAGGTGCATATATTTCAAAAATTGGCAGAGATAACCCCATAAAATTAGATATCATCGTTGTTTCAGAAAAAAATCCATTTTTGCACAAACACACAATATGTTTCATTTAAAAAAAAAAATCGAGTCAATTGACATGCATTTTTTTAACACTCTGTACAGTTAATACTATATTTAAAAAATATATAAAAAACACAACTGATTCATTTTTTCCTCAAAATTTTAACGCAACTATTAACTAGAGTGAGTAGGTAAGTATATTATAAAGATAGAGAAGGGGGTCAACTCCCAATCAACCACCCGGTATATCCTTTTTTATTTGAAAATATGTACTTTTTAGCAACCTCCTTTAAAGAAAGTTATCGGTAGGTATACTAGAAATTATGCATCTAGCAATATTATATTTTTTGTATTTATAAAATGTGCTGAATATCCATAAAAATAAAAACAAATTGATGTAGACCGTCTACGGTGGTCGTTACCATTAGGTTTCTATAAAAAGTTTTACTATGAGCATCTCAGGCATTCTTTTTGCTCCAAATGAGGAGATAGCAACATTGATCGTAACATCATTATGTGCCGTATTAAGACCATTATGGCACATTTGTGGTATACAGTTGACAGTTGTAGTGTAATTATCTGACCACCTGACATTCTGAGTAAATATTAACCTCTTTTTTTAACTTAAATGTTTCGCTTAAAACGCGTTTAATTTCTCGTTCACAATATATACAAATTACAATTGAAATGCGATCGGTCAAATATCGTATCATCCCGATTTTTTTCTACTAATTTGACTCCTTGACTATTGAAAAAAAAATGTAGTATTTACAGGGTTAGTCACCTAAAACTCGCACCCCTTTTATTTCCTTTAATTTTTATCGAATTGAAAAATTCAAAAAACAACTTACATGATTTTTTCATGATATTTTACAATGCTTACACAAATTTAAGTAAAGCTAACAGAGTCTGAGGGTGCGATTTATCAAACGAAAATCATACAGGGTAATATATTTAAAAAAATATACTACTTATTATATTTCCCAGCCTTATAATTCGAGTTTTTTTTAGGAGGTCTTTTCTTCCTCACATTGTCCCTTAATTCCTGGAGGACTACCACCTAGGGGCAAATTCGAGATGTATGATATTCTCAGTGATATTCCCAATAATTTGCCAAGGACTGAAAACACACCCTCAGGATGCCACTCTCTCTCTGCCATAACAAGAATGTCGCGTTGATCTTTTCAGAACGACTTATGAACAAAAGAAGCTCCCACACTCGCAGGCAACCTAGCGCTTCCTATTGAGCAGTGGCGACACATGCCTTCAAATTTTCCAATCACACCTCGTAGATGATTATACAGAAAGATGATTATTAGAGCACGGAGGTTATTAATAGATGCCTACTTTACCAGGGGCGGCTCCAGGATACCACTATTAGTGCGTTCCGAAATGTTAAAGATCTCTTAACTTAACATGTGATGGTGATAGTTGTAGCCCTACTAATCGGCAAGGGAACCATAATCACAAGACATATAACTTGCAAATACACGGTAATCGACATTATAACATGTTCGTACTGCCACTCGAGTTACCATAAATTATCAATAACTGTTCCTGTTCAAATATGTTCAGGAGCTAAGCTCTAGAGCAGTCACTTATAGCTGCCTGTAACCATGTGCCCCAATGAGTCATAATAGCCTCCACATAATAGTGATGCCCTTGGTAGAACGTCTGAAAACTTTTGTTGTATGTTGCAGTTTATGCTGTATTTTGCATTTTCAAATTTTAAATTAAAATTTTTGCAAACGTTAGCTAAGTTTATCGTGCAATTCCAAGACGATATTTTCTTATATCCTCACACAGTGGTGCTATGTAAAATTGTCTAAGAGTTGTTTCTGCAGTCAAACTTCATGTACTTTCCACTCAACAGCGTTCTGGACAGCTTGTCTGAACTGTATATTCTAAAATGATAGCTTTATTTCATTGAACTACGACCGTACTATGTATATATGTACAGGAGTTGACGATGTACTTTATTAATGTGGCATATAACCAATCAAATAGCCATCACAAAAAAAAGTCATCAAAGTTGGCCGTGCAAAAAAAAAGTCTTATATCTTAAATTTAAAACCTTATTTAATCGTCAGGGTTGTTACATTATGTTATAACCAGTGTTTATTTTACAGGTGTGACAGTCACTTGTCAAAAGTGTGACAACAACAAAGCTTCGCTTCGAGCTTCGACGTAACCATTATTTCCATCTCTCTCGTTCATAGCCAGATCTCATGATGTTTTTTTTTTGGATGGCTCGTTACAACAATATTCCAGTCCCGTGAAGACCGATCCTGGAATCTATTATTAACCTACGAGCTCTAGTGATTATACAGTAAAACCCTGTATGTATTTGCCATGAAAATCTTTGTGAAAATTATTGCTATGAATAGTATATGACATTTTCTTTACATTGTCGACTTTGAATTGAGGAAGTGTATAAGTAGACTCATTATATTCAAATACTATTTTAAAATCTGTCATTAAAACACATGTTTTTTTTTTTAGTTTTTTTAAATCCCTGATTTTTCCCTTACCTTTTTCAAAGTACTGAAATATCTTGACTTTTTCAGTTTTCCCGAAAGGTGGGAAATGAGCTTGGTATTTCTGTGCCTATTTGTTAACAAGTAATATTTTTTGCTGTTTTCCTAGCGCTTCGTAAATAAGAATTACTATTATTGAGAATGAATACAGATCTCATGTTTTATTCAATAAATGTCCTCCTGTTTCATAAAGAAAATGCTGAAAATTCAGACTGTACAACCAAAATCAATTATTTACCAATAAAGGAATATATTCTAATTTTACATTTTCAGAATACTGAATTGTTCCCTTATTTTTGTGACATGTTATTCAATTTTTCTGAAACTTTCCTGAAATTATAGACTTTCTAAAGCAGTTTAAACAAAAAAGCACTTATATTTCATCACGTTTGAATTTTAAATAACCAAACCGTCAACATAATTCTGTTTGACGATGTACTTTTACAATATGTACCTATACTTATAAAATGTTTCAAAGCACTCTTTAAAAAAGTTAATTAACACTTAATTAACACTTAATATATGATTAGTCACCAATATAGTTAAGATATCTGAAAAATTAATTGAATTGAACAATATATTTCTTTTTTTTCTGATAAATTCAGTCGTCTTTCTTATTCAATTTAAATTGATTTTAGGACTTTGCATTAAATTAATGCAATAAAATAATATTCAAGACTTACCTCAACAGTAAATCTCTAAGGGTGTTGTTGATCCAATGCTTAATTTTATGTCAATGTCCTTTTCAGAATTAGTAGTAGACAATGTAGGTACCTTTCTTCGCCAATGCCGATAGCTGTGATTCAATACATTGGCAAAATCTGGAAACAAGAAAAAACGTGGTGATTTACGAACATCTTTTTATCAGACCACGCCAGAGATGTTGACTTTGTTCCACTACAAATCATTATGATCGTTGGACAGATAGAAACATAGTTAAGATAGATAAGTTGATCACGTTTAATATAGGTAAATGGGTAATAGGAGTATGTAGGTAAAATTTTAATAAATGTTCAGTAAAACTTTGACAAAAAAAAAATAGTACAAAATTCGTAAAAAAAAAGAGTAAGTCGTAGAAGTTGTAAATCATGATGGGGTTCGATTTCTTCCATACATTCTCCTCGTTAACCAAAATCATATTTAACTCAATTAGGTGAATAAAACTATGGAACCTCTAGGTGCGGAATAAGCTTAGATTATAGTTGATCTTGCATCGCTTCCGTTTTCATTGAAAGGTTTCAGGACTGATTTTGACAGTGAATAGAAAGATAATGAAAATACTTTTCATGATTCATGAGTCACGGTCAGTGTGAAACGTTTACTTATACTTCTTAAGGGGTGACCCCCAGTTGGGTGGCAAAAATGAAGGTGAATTTCAATTTTTTATTTAAGAGTAGATTAATTTCATTTGAATCAGCATGTATCATAATTTGGTAGTATTTATAATAAGCAAACAATTAAATTAATTGTTTTATTAAAACAAAACAAATATAAAAGGAATTTTTACAGCCGAACTCACGAAACGTCTTTTTTCGCTTGCAGTGAGCACGATAACTCTGAAACGGTTCAATTTAAATAAAAAAAAACTTACTGTTAGTATTACTCGAAACGCAGTCCTTGAAAGAAGGGTTTGGCAAATTTTTGATTTAAAAAAAAATGGTAGCACTTTTACTAAAAAGTTATGTAGTTTTTGTAACTATATTTTTTTTTATGAAAAATAAAAATTTCCTCAAAATCCTTCGTTCAAGAACTGTCTCTGTACTTGCTGTAATGACAAATAGGTGAAAACAATCGATTCAGTATTTTTTGAGAAATGATGTTCACTGGAGAATTATGTTTTGAAAAATTAGTTTTCGGGAAAAACGCGTTTAAGTTGTGAGCAGGTATACTAGAAAAAAAAAGGATGTTTGTTCAGGTATGTGGACGACATCTTGGCGGTATTTGATACAAAAATAATTAGTTTAGATAATTTTTGTTGCCAAATTAAGTAACCGCTTTCCTACCATAAAATGTACATATGAAGTGGAACACAATGAACAGCTACCATTTTTAGATGTATTAGTTATTTGAAATAGAGAAAATAAGTTAGAGTTTGATGTATATAGGAAAGAAACCGCGACTCTTAGATATATTCCCAACGATTCACACCACCCTTTTCAACATAAAATGGCAAGTTTTAATTTTCGAATTAGAATTCACTGTTTGTTAAATTTCCCCCTCAGTAAAGAGAGGTTTGAACATGAGAAACAATTGATTAAGAATATAGCTAAGAGTAACGGTTACTCAGTCCATTTAATAGATAAGTTAATAAGGAAGCATAAGTTTAAGAGAATCCTGTACAATCCCACGACTTTTCGTAGAGATACTGACAATTCGAAATTTGCTTCGTTACCATATGAACCTAAATTCACCCGCGGACTAGAATTTTTTTAAAAATATTAATATCAATGGTTTATAATTCTAAAAATAAACTACAGACGCTTTTGGGTAACCCCAAAGACAAAATCGACAATAACGAAAAGTCAGGAATATATGAAATAAGTTGTAAAGATTGTTATCACTGGCGAGCGAGATCGCAAGAAAACTAGACGTTCAATCAAAACAATCCAAGGCTTGTTAGCTTCAGTTTTGCATTCTCTTCTATTTGAACTAAAAAGATTGTACGAAAAAAATTTTTAAACAATTTTTTAAGCAAGTTCAAATGATTTTTTTTTTTAAAAGAACTTTTTTTTCAAACCTGAGATTTTAAATTTCAAATTTTTTTTGGGATTTTCTTAGTTCATCTAGAAGAAAAATACATGAAAATTAAAATTTTCTTTGATTTTCTTTTGTCAGACGAAAATTACGAGCTTCATCTTTTCCGCCGATTGAAGACTGCAATTACAAGGTGTTGCACAAATGTGCATAAAAATCGGCTGCGTTTGAATATTTTTCTCTCGATTTTTTTTTAATTTTTAAATATACAATAAAATAATCTGAAAAGTTCGTTAGACTTGCTTATTTTTTTCTGTCCTAGAATAATTCCTACAAAAACGCTTTTTTTAGGCCTCCTAAAGCAGGATACTCTCTTAAATAATATAAAAAACAAAAAAGCTTTATACAAAATCAGTGGGTTGAACCATGTTTAATTGCATTGGGTTTTTTTAATTTAACATTTTGGGAAAGATCATGTCTTTTCTTTGGCCTTTTCTTGGCAGGTTCCCCAGTTGCTGGACGACCGACATGCCTTTTTTGCTTCCTCTTGTTATTGTAATGCCGCGTATGCGCAGTAGTACGGTATCTCCATTCCAGTCGTCGCGGGAACGCGGGAGACTCCTATGGAGTTTTACAAGCGGGCACGCAAACATTTCCAAGCCTAGTTATTATTAAGATGTACTTAACCAAAATTCAATAAAACAAATATTTACTTTTTGGACCAACTCAACTGGGGGTAACCCCTTAAAAGATCTCGTACCGATGTCTTCCTCTTACCTGGCGATCGTAAAGAACTAGGTTAATGTAGACGCATATCTCGCAACGTCAGTAGAATCAAGGACCCTATCCCTCCTAGATCACCTGTATATATGTATGTATATGTAAAACGAGGAGAGGTCTTTTGTATGGTCTGTGTATGTAACCAATCCACAGAATGTAATGTAATCCATACACACTATATAATATGTTGCAAGACAATAAAATTCACATTTATGTGATAAGAAACAGAATACTTATGTCTATTTCGAAATTTCCTTTCTCTCCTCGGGTATTTAACCGGGAATTCGAGTGAAACTGGAAGCGATACAATACCGAAAGTAGTTTAATATCTGCATTTAAAAAACTCATAGCTAGAGTTGATTGTTATGAAATTATTGACTGATTATTATTACGTGTGTATTGAATTATGTATAATACTTACGAACGGGAAATGGCTCAAAATCCAAATTGACATAAAGCATATATAGTTCATCTATAAGCATCTCTTAAAGACACATATTTACATATAATAACGAGCCAAAAAAACCTCACGTGGACGAGCAAAAAATACGTATTTCTATACGTAATCTTAAGTTTATAACCTTATTTAATTGTCTGTCACTTTGTGTAACAGCTATTATTTATTTTACATTGTCAGTCATTTTGACAACAACAAAGTTTCGCTTCGAGCTTCGACATAATTGCTATTTCCATTTTTGTCGTTCATAATCTGATTTGATGACGTTTTTTTTTTTTGATAGCCCTTTTTAATGTAATATACCTCATTTATACTCACGTTATCTAATATGTAAGTATGAGGGTCAATTCGTGAGAGTTCCCATCCCCCTTTTTTCCGTTATTTTTTGAGCTAAAACAATTACTTTTTCTGAAAATTCAGATGATGCTGAAAACAATTCAAATAAAAATGTACCAGCTGTTTAGGTAAGATTTTTTTAAGAAAAATACAAGGTTTTACTAAAAATGGTTTCTATAATTTCGCAATTAACTAATAAATAAAATAACTGGCACCTGCATTGTCTACTCTCTTTGTTAAACAACATATTAATAGTCTCGAATATATAGATAATATAATAATTAATGGAAACAGGGCTAAGGACATTATTATTGCTATTATCAATAACAAAGTATTACTTCATAAAGACTGGTTATGTATACGGGTCCAGCTGGTAGTATCGCAATGTGTATCAAGTGTTCCCTCACTGGCTGTATTATTTACTAGTAGAAATTATTCAATACTTGTGACGATACTCATGGGCGATCAAACTTATTGCAACATTAGAGCGATTTATGACAGTATCAGTGAAACCACCAGTTAAATTCCTTAACGACTATATGCATTATATGTTGCTAATATAATTTTCATGTTTGACCAATATTACAACTGTGGAGACTTCGAAGAGGATGGATTAAAAGTGAATTAGTTTGCACGCATTGATTTTCTGAACGTATTTGAGTAATATAGAAATGCTTAAGGGAAAATATTGAAAGAGGATATAGAGGGAAAACAATCCTCATTTACTCTGACAGTCAGGCAGCCCTACAAGCTTTAGCATGTAAAACAATAAAATCAAAACTGGTCTGGGATTGCCTAGAAACCCTCCAAGCTCTGGCAAACCATAACAAGGTAACACTTAAATGGGTACCAGGACATAAAGGGGTCGAAGGCAACGAAGAAGCAGATACCCTAGCGAGAAAGGGCTCTGCAGCGACACTCATTGGACCTGAACCAATGTGTGGTATACCAAAGTCCTCAGTGAGGCTCTGGCTGACTCGGTGGAAAAATAAAGAACACCAGTCTTACTGGAACCACATACCAGGACAAACAAACAGTAAATGGATGGTAAAGACACCATCAAAAGTACTGACAGACGAGATTCTGCGATTGAGTAGAAATCAGATAAGGCTTGTCATGGGACTTATAACCGGGCATTGTCACCTTAGGAAACATCTACACAGAATGGGCATATATTCAGATGAACCTATTTGTAGACTGTGTAATGAGGAGGAGGAAACATCCCGAAACATTATACTAGAGTGCCCAGCACTAACACACTGGAGATACGGTCTTCTGGGAATAGAAAACCCCCAGGAGGCCTTTCCAAAGAAAAATCTTGTGAAAGGGCTACTAAACCTCATAAAGGTAACAAACCTATTCACATGAAATAACGATGTAAACTGGAAATACAATAAGCCTGAAGGCTGCAGTGTTGGAGGCAAAACAAACCCCAAACCAGACACATCGGAAGGGAAAAAAAATAGAAATACGGCAAATCAGTACTTGTAGACAACAAATTTACCATTTTCTCTGTGTGAGAAGATGGGGTTATACAGATGACCTGGTCATTATGTTTAGAGGAAAATCTGAGAAAGTGTAATGATCTCTGACCGGTAGGGGCTCTTTTCTTAACCCGAAAATAGAGGAAGTCGTTCGGAATATATTCAGTGAATTTGAATGCTTGTAATTATCCAGTAAGTATCCAGGAAATATACTAGATATAATACTTAAAACCCTATGTCGACAGGGAATACTCTGTTGAATCACATAATTAGAAATGATACCTCGAACATGTCACGGAATGTAGAAAAACAATCATAAGGCTGAGCCAGGTACAGGTTGCAACAACTCAACATACAGACTGTCGCTACAAAAACCTGCCATCTAGGTTAACACCATGGAGCTGCTGGACATTAAATCGCCTACAAATATAGTAATTTCAAGGGCCAACAAGTAACTCCCCTTTAACACCCTTATTCCTAGGAGAGATGAATTATTACGACATAAGAATGAAGAATGAACTACTTTGATCGGATAGCTGCTGGATCACAGATGGTTCCAAAATTTCCGGACACTATTTCCGGGACACTACATGTGCTCCATCCAACACTATAGTAACCCTGCAACCAACATTTCTTCTGGTCTGGGTAACAATACAAGTCTTTCAGGCCGAAAAGCATGCAATTGAATTGTGCGCAGGAAAGCAGGAAGGAAAAGACTAAAACATTTTTTCAGATAATCATAATTCAGATAACGTTCAAAGGTCAAATGTCAAATTGTTGACTTCTTGGCTGCAGGAGGAATCGAAAACAAAATTCTCAGGGCTAGAACTTATGTTTGGCATAACAAGCACTTTAGTCTAAGTAATAATTCAAAACTGGGCAGATATTTTGATATCTGCCCAGTTTTTAATTATTGCAGTGTGATGCCCAGTTGATGAGAATTCCATCAGCATTCCAGTCAAAAATCTCGAGCAATGGAATGCATTATATCAACATGGTCTGCAACAAACTGCAACTTGTTGAAATACATGTTGTATTTCGACAAATTAGAAGCGATATTTAGGGAAAAACCAGCCGACGTTCTACAAAGAACATTTTGACATTCTATGTCTTTATTATGGGATTGCCCCTGGAAAATATTGCGATCTGCGTCATGGTTTTGCGTCACGTCACGCTTGGTAAAGATGGTTTGCCTAACCTGAAGGGGCAAAATCTGGGGTAGGGAAAAACTCTATCGAGCATCATGTATGTGACGCATGACGTCATGGGTCTTGATGGTTTGCCTAACCTGAAGGGGCAAAATCTGGGGTAGGGAAAAACTCTATCGAGCATCATGTACGCATGACGTCATGGCCAGTCATGGGTCCAAAGATATAGAATGTTCCATGGCCTCACGTGCGTAGCTTCGTGAGCTATCTCAGTTATCATTTTATAAAATAATATATAATTATTATGAAGAAATCGAAATCAATGAAGTAGCATTTGCAGAGATTGATAGAGATTCGCTCATTAGAGACACACCCTTCTCAAATATATTACCTGAATTTTATTAGGCCTCAAACCTTTAAGCTCTAAAAAATTGATTTAAACTGCTCGTCAATAGGTTCGACTCATGCAATCTTAGACAGATTTTAATCGTTGTAATTCAATAAATGATTTATCGATTTTGATGTGCTTGGAAAGTTCCTTCCGATTTGTATTGCTGAAAAGAATTTAGAGGAAGAATATAAAAAATACGTGATATAGGAATCAGGGTGATTATACAAGCAATCTATATAAAAATCATCGGAAATTTTTGATAGTGACAGTGATATATCTGAATAATGCTGATGCTGATGCCACAAGATCTGTACATGGATTATTGGAGCTTCCTATCATATGATAGTAACCTGGAGTGGGTACTGGAACCTTCGGCGTAGAAACAAAAAACTGGACGTTTTCAACGAAACACCGAACTACTACACTTTTCTCGACGCGAGGTTCGCCAACTAGTTGGTATCTTCAGGAGAAGATTAAAATTCAGTTTTAATCTTCTCCTGAATTAAAATCAGTTTTAATCTTCAAGAATCCTTCAGAAAAATAGAATAAAGAATCAGTCTTTATCTTCAAGAATCGATGAAAATGTCGATAGAATACGGGATCTTGTGCGTTCAGATAGCCGGTTGACGACAGGAATGATCGGGGAAGTGACATTAATCTTGAGCAACGGTTGTGCTGTCAGGTTTTGCTTCAGACTTGGACACCGCGCAACGGATACGTATTACAAAACTTCAACAGCAACAAGCCCAGGTTTTTCGGTGGTTTAGGGCATTCTTAGAAGGAAGAGTCAATTGAAGATAAACCACGCAGCGAAAGGCCTTCATCTTCAAGAATCAATGAAAATGTCGATAGAATACGGGATCTTGTGCGTTCAGATCGTCGGCTGACGACAAGAATGATCGGGGTAGAATTACATTTGAATCACACCGTTGTTCATCAGATTTTGATTAACGAATTGGGGATGAGAAAGATCTGTGCAAAAATAGTTCCAAAAAACCTTTCGAAGGAACAAAAGGACATCAAGAGAGAAAGGTGTCTTGCCTTCTTGAAATCGATTGAAAATGATCCCCATTTTATGGAACGTGTCACTATGGGTGATGAGACTTGGGTGTTTGAGTACGACCCGTCAACCAAGCGCCAAAGCATGGAATGGCACACTTTAAGCTCTCCAAGACCCAAACAAGCAAAAAAATGAGCAAGTCAAAGATCAAATACATGCTGATTTGCTTTTTTGATAGCCAGGGAACTGTCCACAAAGAGTTTCTGCCTCCAGGCCAAACCGAAAATCAACACTTTTACAGAGAGGTTCTTGAAAATCTTGGAAAAAGGGTTATACTTGAGACCAAAAACATCAAGAACAACTGGATGTTGCATCACGACAATGCGCCTTGTCACACAGCCATTTGAGTAAACGAGTTTTTAGCCAGTAAGAACATTCCTGTGGCTCCTCAGACTCTTTATTCGCCTAACTTGAGTCCTTGTGACTTTTTTATCTTCCCGAGTTTGAAAAATCACCTCAAGTCATTTTGGGACCACAGAAAACATGCAAACGGCTGTAACCGACCAGCTCAATGCTACTCCAGTATATGAATTCCAGCACTGCTATGAGGAATGGAAGAACCGTCTCCAGCGATGTATGGCTTCCCAAGGAAGTTATTTTGAAGGAGACAATACTGAATTGTAGTCCTATTCAAATAAAAAATTCCGTCACATTAGTGAATTTACACACCTCGTATGTATATATGTATATTACAGACGAGTACTATCAAGTTTGGTACAACTAGGAATTTTCAAAAGATGAATTTTCAAAGATTTTAAAAATAATGCTGTACGTAGGTATTCCCATTTGAAGAAAATGAGTTAAATGAGTTTGCTCTTAATCTTACAACTTTAGTGCTAATTGATTACTTTGCTATGTATATACTCAAAATAACTTGTAAATTAAAATAATAAAAAATATACAGGGTGTCCTATTTACAAATCCTATTTCCTACCAAGTTACTCTCAGATCTAGCTGGGCTATGGGAAAATGTGATTTATTCTAAAAAAGAGACAAATTTGAGCCTTGTAACAGTGAAAACCCGAAAAGCGTATATATCCGTCCGTTTAAAAGTTATTGCCTATTTCTGTAGACTCCCGGTAATCTCTAGGTGTGGAAAACGTTCACTTTGAGATAGTAGATTCATATCTGAAAATTCGGTGTGTAAGGAAATAGGTGCAGTTAATGTACAGTATTAAGCGACGAACGACACAACATGAACAGCTAAAGAAAATCATTTAGAGGAGGAGAAAATGCGCGCAGAAACGCTTTTCCGTTTAAAGATGTAGAATTGCCATCCCTGTATGCTTTCAGAGATATCGAAAGCTATACCTATCCGAAAATGTTTTTGTTTTATTCCGTTACTACAGTAAAGAAGCGAGATATTTGTATGCGTTTCAGCAGCCTAAACTTGACGTTTGCATATTGGAATTATTACTGAAACACCCTGTACACTCGCCGTCATCAATCATCCGAAGATTAATGTCGTAAACCTTAAGCACGGAGGCAGACAGACAATTCCACAACTGACATTGTCTCATCATCAGCCAGCGGGAGCACGCCTTCTCCTCCATCCATAGTTTACGGGCGAACTCGAAGCAATAACTAGGTAAGAAAGGAGAGAAAGAATCAAAGTAGGCGACGTCCTGCCCCCCCTACCCTCCCTCTCCGGGTCGTTCGCTCCCCACCGCCGCGACCGGCGTTTACGGAACAGAAAACGTGTGATTGTACGGTGCTGCCATCGGGGAACGATTACCGCGGATGCCGGCCGAACTTATTTATCGCCCGTTCGGAAAAAGCCGCGGAATGCCGATGCTTTTAGCGTCGGGCTTTCGCACGTATTTCACAATTTCCCGCGTATGAATCCGCGAACAAATGATTTATATACGCACGGGGAGGGAGATGAAAATAAAATGTACCATAAAGTGGCATCTTTATGGTGATCTCCGGTCCATTATAGAAACCCAAAGTACTTGAAAATATACATATATGTAGGTATTTTACTCGGAGTTGTTGAGCAAATATTAAATGGCAACATAAAGTGCCGAAAACATTGCCATTTAACGAACAGTAACTTACCTAACATTCTGTTATTATAATGTGAGAGGTCAATGAACTCATATACATATTTTTACAACATTAGTCCGAGGAAAATTAAAATTCGCGCTCTATTGTCAATTCTAAGCACGGAATCTTAAATATATAGGTAGCATGTTTTCAAACCCACACAGTTTTTAACACAATGAGGCAAGCAAATTGCTAACCTTTTTTCTGACGGGTATATTAATAATAACCTATTACACAGTTTGTTTAGATTAAACTTACAGAAGGTTTATCTATTTTCAAATACTTGGTTTCATAATACTAAAAAAAATTAGCATCCGAAATTTTTTTTAAATATCACATAACGTATGTAGTTAGAATGCTCTACTGTATTTTTTTTGTAGTCTGAAATTGTATATTTCAAACGTTTGCCTCGTGCCTCTCGGGAAATATTTAAAGGGCCCTAAGTTTAAAGGGTCTTACACATTACACCCTACTCAAACCGTCGCTGTACAGATCCAACTGTTCAGACAACCGGAAAAGTCCCCACATGATCATACCTACGGAAGATATAGCGTTTGTTTCAAATTATAGGCGGACCTCAGACGATCAATAACATTGTCAATGTGTTTTGTTAACAATATTACATCAATATATTGAGGGAAGTTTATTTTGTGCCTGGGATTTTACGGGGGCGAGGTTCACCACTCAGCGCTCATCCACCTAACCCCCGATACACTCATACAGTAACACCCATGTCCTAATAGAGTTGCCAAGTCTATTAGGCGGGACTCAAACCCACTGACAGAGGTTCAGCAGATGGCTCAGATTGCCACCTCTGGTACCATCCATTAGATGCCTCTGTCCAACAAACTTTCACAGAGCAGATACGGTCACCCATCCGAAACGCAACCGAGCGTTGCTGCACTCACATTATCGGAGTTTAGCGTTCAAACGAATTACCGTATGTTGCTCTTGTTTTCTATACCCGTTAATATATTGACAATATTGAAATATGAGCCTTCAATTCAAAGTTCAATATTATTAACAATATCATCGTCAATATGATAAATTAATAATTATGAGCGATCAATAGCCACCACCAGGTTTTTAGCTACAGGACAATCATACACAATAAGCAAATTTGCAATTGTCAATTGCATTTGACCTTTATTGCCTCCGCACTCCACACGGTTTTTTTCAGGCCCGTGCAGGTTAGTTTCAAGCAGCGACAGAAACTCATCCGGACAAAATTTTTACCTCACACGTGGCCTGACTTACATACACATTGCGTCCGTTGATGTGATCAGATATTGAAATAGTAAGTAGGTGTGATTATGGTTACCAAAAATCTTATTGGATAGTGGCTTCTTTAATGCTGGCCACGCTTACTTTCGACAATTCCCATGACAATTGTTTCTCACTCACTTTATAATTCGTTAACATCAAGGGAAGCTATCGTTATATACCATAGACTTATCATTATCAAGAACAGTCTGCCCATGCGATGAGTGAGGACGTAGAAGAATTTAAAGACAGGCTGCTTAGATCAGTAGTTTCCTCTTTGTCTGATTGTGCTGAAGTGGGGTTGAACAACGATGAAGGAGAAGTGGGCGAAAGCACCACCATTCCTCCACTACTGCATAGTCGGGCAAAGAGGAGACTACTGGTCTAAAGAGCCTGTCTTTTTTCTAATTATTGTACATCTCCACTATAATATTTAGCATGGCATAAGCACTTGAGCAGTCTGTTCTTACCTAGTCTATCATTGGTATGTAATGTAACACTGTTTCGTCTGAACCTATCTATTAACTTGCAGGTCGCTTTATCGACTCCTTGGGTAGTTAAGACTTAAGACTGCTAATTTTTATTAATGCGATATGTTCCCCTGCGCAGTGGCACGAAATTTCAATTGAGCCCAAAAAGGGGAGTTGGCAGAATACCGCTTATCCGATGATACGATTTTTTGACATCACCCCGTAGTGGGTGTCAATAAATGTGGTAGATTTCTAATTGGACGGCGTTATGGGGTAAGGGGGTACCTTTAACCGCGTTATAGATGTCGGTGTGTGCGTAAAAGTGGTAGCGGTAAATGAGAGCGAGTGTAAGGACATATCGGGGATAGCGGATAACGGCGGCGATAACAAGACGGGTCAGGCCAGCGGGCGTAAGAGGTGGGAGCGTAGGGGGTGTCGCGGGGAGAAGGGAGGTGAAAAAAGAGCGGCAAAGTAAGAGAGCAAAATAGCGTGACGGCGGCCGACCCGTGTCTGGAGGTGCGAACACGGTACGGCGGTTAGACACGGGGCCGCCGTCTGCACGCGGTCGATCCATCACGCGGCCGCGATTGGGCGAGACGAGAGGGCGGGCCGAGGCGGTACCGCTGACGCTCTCTTCAATCCGCCGGCGGCTCGCCCTCCGGAGGGGAAAAATGCGCCGCAGGAGGGGACGCCGAAAGAAGTAGGGCGCGATTTTTAGTGGTGGTGGATCAATCGCTCCGTCGAGGGGAGGCCACACAAAAATGTATCTCAGAAAGAGCGACACAGTCCCCGGAGAAAAGTTGCCCGAGCCCCGCCACTCGCGACGATTTTTTACGGATCGCCGCGACTACTGCGCTTGTGTTGTGTGATCGCGACAATTTGTCGCCGTTAAAAGAATTCCGTGACATCAGTAGTCGCGTTCTGTCGGTGGCAAAAACAGGACTCGTCGGAGACGCTCTGACCGCAGAAGAGTAGCGGGTACCCCCTCCCCTCTCCTCGTGGCCCCACTCCGCTCCACCCACTGGGCAGACTCGCAAAAATCGGGCCGCCAGAAAGAAGCGCACGGCCGAGGCCGACCGCAATTATCACCTGGTGCAGGGACGTTCCGTACTAGTACATAGTAATCGCTACTGAATTTTTACGCGAGCCGACCAGCCACGTGGCGAGGACCCCTCTTGGACATGCGAGGGCGACACCGTTAGTGGCGAGTGACAGTACGACGATCAGTTGAGAGTGCCGATAGTGCGGGTGTGCTGGAAGCCATGCTTCCCTTGGCGACGACTCAGTGAGTGCAGCAGCGACTGGGACACACACCATGTCCCAGTTTGGCTTCCGAGCATCGCCGAATACTCAGGTACCTACCCCTATGTTTCTGTACGTACTTACTTAGATACTTCCTCGCCGTACTTTAGGGCAGAACATCCTGTCCTGCGCCGTTTGGCCGGCACGTCGGCACACATGATCAAGGCGTAGCGCCCTCCGCGCCCAGCAACACTCACGTTGCTAATTAACTCTTGCGTAGCCCACAAATCACTGTGGCGTAGGAGGCTACGACACGAACTCGGCCGAACTGGCCAAACTGTAACTATTCCATTAGGGATAGAAGAGGAGTTCAGAAACTTTACAGAATACCGGAATCGGGTAACAAGCGGTTCGTCAGGCTCTCACGCATGTGTGTTTTGTTTACTTTTGCATCCGCAACAAAGATCTCAATGTTCGTTAAATCCTTACAAATTTTACTCGTGCAAGCCTACGTCGCGAGCATTATCCACACATCATTCATTATCATTATTTACCCATTTTTTTATCTAATTGATTTTTTGTCACAAGATTTTAAATTCAAATTTAAATCAAATAGATGTGCCCATATATGACATCAGATTCTTGCTCAATGAACCAGTACATATGGCACATGGTTGTTAAACGTAAGTAGGGTAAATTAAACATTATTAGCTGCATAATTTGCGTGGTACTTCTAGAGAAATGCACAGCTTTTACGAGAAATACAAACTTCTAGAATTCAAGAAGAAACCGATAGAAATTTTATTTCAATAAAAGTGTTATATTTAAAAATGTATTTTCAATATTAACGAGATAAAACAATATCACTTATGTAAAATATTTCGGTACCTTAGGTCGTTTAATTTTTAGGTATAACGGTACTACTTTCATCATCAGATCAGAATTTCGCAATTAAATAAAATCCTTGGTTAAAGCATTTTAACTTAGAAATATATACTAGCTGTAGAATATCTAAGTATCTATTTGTAATTTATAAGCCTTTCCTATGCATACCCTTATTTGTTTGTTATTGCAAAAATAAGGGTACTTAGGTACATATAAATATTTCTCTGTTTTAAAAAAAAATGCATTTCGAATATAATCTCTGTAAACAAACTTTTATCACAGTGTAGACAGTAAATGTTTTCTTTCTGTGTACAATATTACCAGAAGGAAAACGATGATAATTCATGTATCAAATTCTAATGAACCAAACAAATATTACCTAGTATCTACATTTTTTCGATAGCATTAATTAAAATGATAAACAAACAGGGGTAAAATTAGGTACCTAACCATGAAAATTGTTATAATAATAGATTTCAATTTTGACAAATAGTTTTGGAAATTTTTATTACATTTTTTGTTTTTTTTTTATGTTTTATTCCATGGAGTACTTATTTATAGAATAAGTATTTTGATGTCGTTATTAAAAATAAATGAAACATTGATACATACGATACAGGTATGTACATACATAAAATATACTGTGACATACAACGTGCTGGATACCAAACGCGCATCAATAAAATTCGAGTGATTCCATATTATTCGAGTGATTCCAGTATTAGTATAAATTTCTTATTTATCTTCTTTTCTTATCTTACCTATCATATAGTCGGTAAAAAAGGATTTTATAATACATATTTTCGGCTTAAAATGTAAACTCGTTAATGAACTAATTTTTGTCTACTTCTATAACTTGACCTGTAATTAGGTAGGTATGCATTTATGCAAAGTTATAGTCCAAGTAAGCTATTTGTAAACATAGAAAGAGTTCCAATTGCAAAAACATAAACTTTTGTAGATCTGTTACCACTTGGCATACGGCAACGCAACACATAGGCAACTCGAGTAGCATGGGATGGGGGTCGCCTCAATTCGTATTTATTTCAGTAGTCCCGTGATAACTGCTTGCCCGTGATAAATGCTTATAACTGGTGCTTATATGTTGAACATTGTGATATATTTACATAATAAACATTTTTATTAAGTATGTATTTATTAAACTTATTATTTATATATTCTCTTTGGTGTAATTCGTTTCTGCCAGGTTTTAATTAATAAGTTATACTGCAATTTTGTCTTGTTGGATGTGTAATAGGTATTTTGTTTGTAAAAAAGGAAATGAAGGTTAGTCTAGAAATTTGAGATCTTAATTTAATTGGTAGGCGGTTTGTGGAAACCAACGTGAGGCCTGAGTCATCACTTCTTTGTTATTCACACTTTTAAAACCTGCACAATATACCGCCTACGCTCCTTTGTCAACCGTCAGCTTTTTCTTTCATTGATTAAAATGTTAGAACGTGGAACACGGTATCGTGTTAGTTTGTTAACGTAATGCGAATAATTATTTATGAATGACCTACTAAAGATGTTTAGAGAAATCCTAAACTTGATTCTTTTAGCTGAGATTTACTGACACATCAGCTATTCCTAATTCTAATTGGCTAATTAGGTGATATTGAATGAAATCGACTGAGATTCAGTACACCATTCTAATTTGTTTGTTAATTTAAACTACGAAAATTTTGTTACAAGGTTTAAAAATTTCACCACAAATAATATCTACCGTACGTAATACTTTTCACAAATTTTCACTTTTACATAATTTTGTTTTTCAAGAACATGCTTTTATGTATAAGTATAAGCAAGTTTATATAAAAAAATCCAGTGGATGACTTGGACGCCTATGGGGATACAAGAGGAAACATGCTTCAATAAGAATTTTAAGTAATTCAACTATTTTCTTAACCATGTTATGCGCCATATATTTCTGACGTTCATGCTAGAGGTGCGGTATTGTACAAACATTGTTGAGTTGCTATAGAAAATCTAGTTCAATGTGACCAAAACTTTAGATATAATCGACCACAAACTTAGTAAACAGAAACACCACAAAGGTTCCCTCAAAAAGAGACACGAACCGAACCTGAATTACACAGCGTAAACTCCATAAAAACAGTGACACGTCGCGGCAACGAACGTTACGATGAGCGGTGTAATCCAGGCTGATCGCCACCTGTTCGACTTCTGTTGTCGCTTCCTCAAACGTTCCATGTGTTTTTTATTTTATTTTTTGGTACCTACAGTTTAATTGTCATTACATAACTTATATAATTAAAATAAATGTCATAATTGCATTCCGTCACTTTTCCCTCACTTACAATTAGTTACACTGCGGTATGTGTTTACTTTGATGTTTTTTTTATCAACTAAAAGTTTGTAATCGACTATAAATGAATGCGAGATTTTAAAAAAAATATGTATGTCGTAATGAAGCTGGAAATATTTTTTTCAAACATAATGTATAGGTATGAGTGATGTATGCGCACGTTATAACACTTATTTATCACCATTTAACTAACACTTGTTCATTATAACAATTAGTGCGCACTTCCACAATCATGAGGAGTCATGACTATGAGTCTTAATGTTTCTAGTTAATAATAATCTGTGTCATATTCACATTGCGTTGATTCGATCTGCGTTGTTATTAAATTAGTCTGAGTAGACTGAGCTTTGATTTGTTGGCAAAGTACTGTCTACTTATTAAGGACGACTCCCTCCATCAACAAGCATTTACCGTGCCAAATACACTCTCAACTACGATATTTTTAAATTAAGGTACTTCTCTCGGTACTTCTTTAGAATGGTAACCACATAAATTAAATTTCAGTCCACAGGTAGTTGCGAAAGTCGTTTTAAAGTCCATTCAGCAATTTTCTAAACTGGCAAATTAATTTGATGGTTTATACAAGTTGCAGTCACGAAAAGTTTGGAACAATGTAGTTATTTCCCAGTTCATAGAGACTGTATAGCGTATTGACAATCAATAGTACCTACATTAAATAACGAGCATGGATAGAAACATATTACATACGAATGAGACGTTTTGTAAATCACATGAGTATGTTAGTCCTCTGTCTACCGAATTATGTATACCTACTATTTTTCCCACAACCCAGGTCAAAAAAAAAAACCTTTATCTTACATTTTTTGGAACTTTAAAACAAACTGACATTTAGTCAGTTGCTCGGTCAGTTGTCATAATTTATCGATGCCTCTGGGTTTTGTCTATATATGGCAAAAATATTGTTATTCTTCAGAATATTAATACAAATATTTTTCTTGTTACAACGGAGCACGCTATTTAAATTGTAGCTGTTACAAAAATAAAACAAAATTTGCCATTTTACTATGGTGTGTTAGGGAAATCCTAACTCACAGTTATAAAATCCTAACAGACGTGTGTGTTAACGTCTGTCTTCGCGCCTTCTCTTTTCAACTGTTACGTGTACTTTCTTAGGGGGTTGTGGGAAAATAATTTTACAATAACTATCAAATATGCGAAAGGTTTTTAACCAATTAATAACATACATACCAATTAATATGCTGACAAAGACAGAATAAGAAACGGAATTACACATGTTCTCAAGCCAACACGAAATTTGCATTTTGTTAAATAGGTATGTCATTTTCTATTCCAAACTGCGTTAAAATCAATTATAAACACATTAAACAGTAGTGGTTAAATTGTAATTAATTATTACAAACGGAAAAAAATACCAGCTGTTTAGCGTCTTTAAGCTTTCACCTGAAATATATCATTGTGAATATATTTCAAAGGCATTTCCTGTGAGCTAGTTAGATTTATGATAAGTGCTTGTGTACCTGCTAACGTTTTCAAGTTTGCTGCGTTCATTTTTTTTATAAAGCTTATTGGTCTGACCCTTTCTGTTGAATTCATATTTTACCTAATATCGATGACTAGAATACACTTTGTCACATAAAACCTTAAATGGACAAGTATCAGTTCTATATCGGTAATAAAAAAAGTTTTTTTTTTTTTTGCAACTCAGTCTGCAACCAAATCATGAGAAATTGTTTTTTTGGCCAAAGAAAGAAGGCAAAATATCTTCTGCCATAAAATATATTACACAGTAACGGCCAGTAACGGTGTTTCTTAGTTTTCTTCAAGGTACATTCTGGTGTATGTATGTAGGTACTTTATCCTGTTTAGACATTGAGTTAGTTTGACTTTTAGTTGTCACTAACTTTGAGTTAGTGACACTGGATGTCCCTAACGATATTTCAGTAAGATACTAAATAGTAAAAACGTAGTGAAGAGATTGCAATTACTTTACTCGTATTATAAATATTTCGACATTGACGAGTGAAGAAAAGTGAGACACATTTCCAATATTTACAAGTATTTTATACTGCTGGCAACTTACGTCTGACGTCGCTTTTTCTGCACAAACAAATTGACATCGCTTTAGTTGCACTCTGATATTTTAATTACTAGATGAGTTATTGCTTGTATAAATTATTTTGGGACACCTGGTATGCATACACAGTAGGGACATTCATACAGACAAATACACATATAGACGTACAGACACAAGCTACGCGCAAAACACACGAAAAGCCTAACTTCAAAGGAATAGATTTTGAAAATATGAAATTTTAGGACTTAGTTCCCATTGATACTTTCATTCTAGGTTTTCTAGATTTTTCTAGATCTAGATAGTCATTTCCCATAAGGATCATGGGCGGTCTTTTAGTGATACAATTTTTTTTGTCAATTTAATCATCTCAAAATTTTTTTTCACAATTTTTGTCATCAGTTATCAAAATTCTATTCACAATTTTTAGTAGAACTATGTGTATAATATGTATATTTTATAGAGACTTCTTTTAATACTGGCGATTTTACTAATGGATACCCTTTTTTCTCTATTTCCCTTTGTACGTTTATAAATTAGCCTGGCCCGAAACGATTCTTTAAAATTTAGAAAACGGTTGCCTCGTTACTTTATGACTGAAAATCTTTTTGAGGTGAAAACATATTTCTTTGTTTATTAAATAATATGTACTATTATTGTTAATTAAATATGGTCGGTAGTGTTGCTGATCAGCAGCTCCAAAATTTGCAGCACCATCTAACCCATAAGCCGTCGTATTACATCACGTGCCTCGTTGACCAATAAGTACTGCGCGTATTTCGAAAATCATTCGCTATGGACAATCCTCATTGGTCAGAGAGACACCTGATGTAATACGACGGCTTATGGGTTAAATGGAGCTGCAAATGTCGCAGCTCTGCAGCATAGTTAATTATTATATGAAACAAAATTACTTATACCTATGTGTATAAGTAAAGTCTACGCTTCCCAGTGTATACTTTCGCGTGTTTGTTTTCTGCGTGTAGTTTATCGACTGCGTAGGCTTATCGACTTTTCTCGTCTTACTCGAAGGTGCGCCCCATATACATATCTGTACCTCAGAGCTAAACTATGTTAAGTCACATAATTCCTATTTAGAGAAAAACGTGTTTAAAGTTTTTTTAAGCATTTTTTTATATTGCAGGAATAATGTTTGCTGTACACTCATAGTATTTAAAATTAAAGTTTTTCATTAAAGTTCCCGATATAATATTCGGTTATTATGCAAAATAAATATTTAGTTTTTTTGTAAAGCGACTAACATAGTTTACCTAGCACAAAAAAAAACTGAAAATTTGGACATGATATATAAGTCCAGTTATGAAGTGCTGTCAAAAAAGGTAAATAAAATTAAGTCACATTATGTTTATGGATATTTATTATTTATAACAATAATAAACAAAATAAACAAAAATATTCTGGGTAAAAATCATTTTCGGTTTCTTCATCACCGTGGGGCAGATTTTTATAGAAGTTATGAAATACTGAGGGAATATAAGGCAACAGTTTTTGAAACTCATACTTTTTTGTTGAAATTCTTTTTAAACCTTCTCTAATTTTAGGCAATTCTTCAGACAGACAAATATTGTGTTTTCTTGAATTTCTCGCTACAGCAACAGTCTGGAAGTCATCGTTGAAATTTGTTTTGAAAAAGAGAATTCCCGGATTATCTCTTCTTACTTGGAAATAAACGCATTGAGAAATTAGGAAGTGTGTCCCAATACTTGATTTTTTTCGCATAACAAAAGGTGCGTCGAATCTCTCAGAGACTTTTGAAATCAAAAAAGTCGTATGTCTCCATCCCCGTAACATTAAAGGGTTTTTTTTTGACAGAACACAATCTCACAACTTGTTGCCAGTCCTATGGCGTTGCTATTCTAAGTTGTGAGACTTTCTTCCTTTCCCACTCAATAACTGAGTGATCGCCATCCGCTTCCAAGTGAGTATGCCCTTTGGTCAAAAATTTATTACTTATGGACTTCAGATTTGGTTTCTTTTCCAACATAATAGAGTTGGATCCAACATAAAAGAGCTTTTGTGTTCATTTTTACAGTTTTTGTTCAAGAACTTTTTATTTTAAATTAACGTACGAATTTAACGTTTTTATCGAACCCACAACATAAATTTAAACTATAACTTGCAAGCAACCTATACAAAACATTGAAATAACGGATTGCCCTGGAAGAAAACGCAGTTTAATAGGACTCCATTGAGGAAAGTTAGGTTATTTGGACTTAACATATTAAAGTGGCGCAATCTCCTGGAGGCAAACAATAATAGTCACTTGACTTACATTGGCTCTAAGGAGCTAGTGGACTTAACATTATTTAAAAAGGTCTAACTTTTTCATTTATTATCACAGTTTTGATTATCACAGTTACTAACAAATTAAAAATTATGTTTTTGTTATAGACTTAACATGATTAACTGAAATATTGCATATTTGGACTTGGACATAGTTTGGCTCTGAGGCACAGATATGTTTGAGATTTATTCATGTTTTTCCTTCTGAAAAATAAAATTAACAACACAAACCTGAGTAAGGTGAAAGGAAAGGAACGATCGAAGTGAAACTGTGCTTTAACGTTCAGCCTTGTTAATATCAGTGTTTATAGATGTCACAACAAATTGTTTTCTTTAATTTATCAATTATTCATGTATTATCGGCTAACGCGGCGCGGGTGTTCTTACTATTTGCGATTTAGCGTGATTCAAACGATAATTCGGCGTACTATCAATTTAAAACATTATATTATTGATATAAATAGTTCTCGTTATCACGAATGTCACGGATCATAATGTGTAGTTGAGAAGTTACGGGTCACGGGCGAATCTGGAGGGTTGACCAGCGATATGGCATATGTTGGTGATAATTAGATAAATGGGACAATCGGAATAGACAAACTACGATAATGGAGAGAGAGAGAACAGTGACTTTCAGATGTTGTTTCAAGGTAAGCAGCCGTAAAATTAATAGATCACATTCGTTGCGTCCTACTGCTCTTCGATGTAAAACCATCTGTTCCACTATATAACATTTAAAAGAAACTATTTAAGAAGCCATTGTACATTTGTAATGTAAAAAATATTATGGTAGTATGCTGTATTTGCTGCATTGACTGTAATTGAGTTTGGTCATACAGCTAATTTTATATGTAAATGATTTGTGGTTGAATTAATTGAACGCAGATCATGTGCATCGAGTTGTATGTAAAACGTTAAGGAAAATATACGGCCAGCAACGAAATTAGTCATACACCCACTTTTTTAAGGTTTCTTAAATTCTGGATAGTCTTTATATTGCAGTATTTTTTTTGCTTTTGATAGGATACCAGCTTGGGAAATTCTGCCTCTAATATACCAAAGTTGAAAGTTATATGTCAATTGTGTGAAGATTTCGCTAAAAAGTGAAATTGCGGTGTTTATAAAAAAATCGTGAATAATTTCGAAAATATTAAATTCTTTTTAAAGTTCTTGGACTCGTATCTTCAGAGTATATATCTGACTGACTGAGCCATTTTAGAAAAAAATCGTGTCATTTCACAATAATTAAAAAAGTGCTGTACACCACACATAACCCTAAAGGAATAATATCCCTCTAAAACTCGCTGTATTAAAATTTCATGAACAGCGACTTACGAAAACTATAGTGACGATGGTAGAGTTTTTGATTTTTTATGTTTTTAGTTCAAACTTAGAGATTTTTCATGCCTGGGAAACATTTTTTCCAAAATCTCTCACAAGTCAGATTGATACTCTAATGATATCCCTTCAATATACACACATATACATAAAAAATCCAAGACCTTTGCAAAAGATTTAATACTTTCTGAGTTTTCAAGGTTGTTTGAAAACGCAGTTGCAATTATTATATAGACGCAGAATTTCACAAGCCATCAGAACCAAAAAAATATATATTTATACTTACCTACTACAGTACAAAAAATATCAGAAATTATGCAACCTTCAAAAAGTGTGTGTATGACAACTTGTGTTGTTGACTGTACATACCCACTGACAAATGGTAAATATATTTAAGTATATTTACATAGTACTGACGCTAAAAACTGAATAAAATGGATAATTGTTAAATAAAATACGTCTCCTCTAATATTTATATTGTTAACTTCCTTAATACAAAGATTTTATGAGTATTGCGTTAACAATAAAGTAAAACGTCAGAAAATCGTAAGGAAAATAATCAGGCATATGTGCGAACCAATATGTTTCTTATTTTTGCCGGTTGGTTGACATAATTAAGATGTTAGGTATGATAAAAATGATTATTCTTTATTGACTACCTTTTTTATATTAGAGACACGAATAAAATCAGAACAATTTAGAATTTCGTATAGAAAATCAACATATACGCTTCACTCTGCAAAAATATGAGACGTAGAAGTGCATTATCAGAAGTTACTTGTGTTACACTGGAAAATAATTTACACATATTACAGGTTGACGTACTAAACATTTTTTCTTAAAAAAAGAGGATATATTTTTTATTGTTAGTTGAGTTAGTTTCTCGAAAAATAAGCGAGATAAGGCGTGAATCAATACACAGTGAAGTTGTAATGTATGAAATAAGTTCTATATCTTTCTTTGGGATTTTTTTTATAAAAAATGCTCGGACAGGTCGATTTTGTTTTTTTTTTTGATAAGTACCAAAATTTTTCGCCATATCTATTTTTCACGCAACTTTTTAATTTTTATTTTATTGTACGCAGAAACCGCTACTCTTTCTGAATCTTTTTTTGTTCTCTTAAAAAAAAACTAGGACTGGAAAAAATATAGATGATATCAGCTCGAAAACAAACGTATATCAGAAAATGGCGTTTTATGAAACATGTCTTTCTGAAAAACAAAATTGACATGTCCGACCATGTTTTGTAAAAACTTTCTCAAAGGGAAATCGAATTGCAAATCTTACTGTATAATTAATAATCCTCTACATATATATATATTTTAGATAATAATTTGGGTTTTAGTTTGCCAAAACGTATTTTAGAGTTACTATAAAATAAAAAAAAGTAACATACATACATACGTTATTCATTAGTTTTGTACTATTGTGAGAAGGGTTTCTTCCAAATTTTAAATACTCGCCACATTTTTAAACATTCATACGCCTTGTTTTTGTCTATAATGTCTTTATAGTTGTATAGAGGTCGCAAGCATAAATTAATATGCAGTAATTTAACAGAAATACAATTTTTATAAGACACAGATTTCATTTCGCTGGGAAACTTTTTATGTATAAATAATCTTGTAACTTAATTAGTTTAATCTATGTTAAATCTCAATCTCGCATTTAATTGTTATTTCTTTACACAATAGCGTTTATGTTATTATATTCACCATATGTGTATAAAAACTATTACATTCACGTGTGAATATCAAGTACTTAACATATCGATGACCGACTTAAAAAAAACTGATAAAAATAATTAGAGATTAGAATATCTCAGCGTCTTTTAGAAAAATAAATAAATATACCATATTTAAACTATTTTCTGTACCTACATTGTATTAAACATATATTTTATTATTTTTTAAATTTCACTGTATAAAATATCTAAATTACTATTACAATTATGAACTGCGAAATAGATAACATCGATACACGTGTAATTATGTTACTCGCGTGTAGTAATTAGCGACCAATGTAACAATATTTATCTATAAAAGTCAGTAAATTAGTAACAACAATGTTACAGTTAATTGGACCAAATGTTGAAGGTTCCTATACATAAATACTACAGATACGAAGGTATTTAAGCAAGGTTATTATAATTAGGGTCTGAAAAGTGTGGCACAACTATATACAACTCGTATGATATTTAAAGTATAAACCGTATTTTTTAAGCGCCTTGTATATTGTATGCGTGTATTTCTTGCCCGTGCGTACGTACGCCACTGACCGTGTCTGATAACGCGCACTGAGACTCTAGTACGCCGGTCCCGTGCGAGTGCTCGGGATACTTGAACGCAGGGTTAAACTGCATGTAGTGATCTCATAGCTCTGTATTTTTATGAAGGCATTGTTACTTGGTGACACCTATCTGAACACGAATAGATTGATCCTGGTCACTTGATTATTATGATTATGATATTATGCTTTATATCCCTGTGTGTTTTTTTTATTTCAATTTTCAACGTGGAACAGGAAAACAATCATGGTCGAATACCTATAACTTATTTGTAGACGAGTGCAGTGATTTATTTGAAGTCAAGCATGCCGTGAAATGGGCAACGTGTTATCATTTTTTTGTGAATCAGTCTAGGGAATTATTGGGCCTATTAAGACTACAAGTACAATAAAACTTTATGCATTAAACGAACAAATATTACATAAAACAGAAACACCAAATATTAACAAATTAGATAATATATGAAAAAAAATATCCAAATTTGTGAAAAATATATATTTGATAGCTCATACTGAAGTGATAGCTCATACTGATATATGTAAATGACATGGCTGTTAACAAAATACAGAGCTACGTTCGATTTATTGCAAGTATTAAACGACAACCAAACTATTCCGTTTAAATACAGTTTTATTTATGCATAAATATTAATTAATATTATATTTATTTCGATGGCTGTAAACATTTATTGTGCAGTTGAACGAAGCGCTATAAAAACTGACATAAAAATGAAATAAATCAATTATTTGTATATCTACTACAACTGCTCATAAAATGTTCCATAAATTCGTATATATTTTCATGGCGTTATTACAGAATAAAATACGGCAAATATTGCGGACGACATCCTGAAAATGCGACTCTTTTCCAGTGGCGTTCAGGCGGAAAACAGCCACCATTCACCTAACAGTATTCATTACTGAAAGCTATAAACGACAATTCACTAGATTTTAGAAAAAGATCAAATAACATTAAAATGTTAATATTCTTATTCTTAATAATTGCTTAAGTTTAAATTTTCAGAGCAGTTAACATCAATTCAGATAGCATATTAGATTTAAATATGCTCAAAGATAAAACCAGTTTTCGACAAAAAAAGAAACACTTATCGAGAACGAAACACATCGTTGTTCAAGTTTTCTAGAAACCACTGAACCACATCAATGAACTGTTCTTCTTTCAAAATATTTGTAGTGATATGAATATCACTGCATATCTTTTTTTCTTCTTGTGACAGTCTCGCAATCGATTTCTTGAATGAGTTTTCCATTCAGCGCATTATTTTTCTAGGTGCTCTGCTCCTTCGTTTACGGGTGACTGATCCAGTTTCACGAAATTTGTCAACACAAGCATGAATTCGATTTATATACAAGCTGTGTGTAAGTGGATACAATATTAGGAAACTGTTCGCAGGATTTCTGTATACACTGATTAATTGAATAAATGTATTGTCCGTTTCTTAACCTGCCACTTCGAAAATGATGTTCAAAAGCTTTGTGTAGTAATTTCATCTTACTAGAAATATTTCATTGAAATTATAAATAAACGCTTCATAACTTGACTTTGGCAATTACAATTAATTTAACGTAATTCAATGGTAAGTTACCAACCATTACCTAATAGAGAAAGTATGTAAATCACAGCGTACTCTAATTGACAACGTATTTGAAGGTGAGTGATACTCCTCAAAATGTTGTTACTGAAAAATATTTATAAGCAACAGTACCATACATCACACGTATCTTGGCATTACGGTTTCAAAAGAACGTTGTTATAATGAAAATAACCATTTTCCATTTTCTTAATTATATGTACTGTTATAAATGTGGCTATCGTTTGAACTAAAATAAAGTTAATATATTGAAATTAAAAAAAGGCGAGTGATTGAATATTTGAACGAGGTTTTTATAATTTTTTTTTACTTAAAACTTCTGCTACTTGTTTTCTAATTAACGAATTAACTTTACTCTAGTTCACACAAATGTGGTAAAAATGTTTACAAAAACTCAGCTCGATCAGCTTACTACATTTTGACATATCCTAGTCACCAGTTCAAAAAATGTTTTGAGGAAAGCTCGTTTAAAGTTTTCTTAATAACTAGAGTTCGGAAACCCCGGCTTCAGTCAAAGATGGCCGCGGTGATGATTATACTTGATTCCCTTTCAAGCCCAATGTTCTAAGGAGTCAAATACTAGAAAATCTTTGTTAATATTTCTACAAATTGCGAAAACATTTTCATTAAAACTTTGTTTACAAAAACAATTTAAAGTAATTGCTGATTACGTCCACCACCTTCGTCTAAATAAATCTGGCACCTCATTTTGATCGAATTGAAAACATTGTGTAAGATATGTATGAGAATGATCATTTATTTCATTATAAGTCGCATGATCTTGATGGAAATTCATAGGCATTCACATTTAATCTATCTTGAAAAAAAATATCCAAGACAAGTAAGTTTACAGGTTTTGTTGCAGTGTCAGCTCTGGCGTCATCCTGTTGAAAATACCCTTATTGTATTTCCGTCTCATAAAACTGATTAAGATACGGTGTTCAAATTTCTCTGTCTATCTTTGTTGAGTGAGAGTACCATAAAAAAATGGTCCAAAAACTCTTGTTCTACTAATATCACGACAAACACTTGTGCATAATACTCGTCGTTAATTGTTTTTTCTTTTTGAAGATAATGAAAATTATCCGACGCACATCCCAAAAAACTGACGCTATGACCTTGCCGGCAGATGGAACTGTCTTCGCCTTCTTTGGAGCCGATTCTCTCCTTTCAGTCCATTATTTTGACTGTTCCTTTGTCTCAGGTGTAAAGTGATAGACCCATATTTCATCCATAGTTATAAATCGACGCAAAAACTTTATTTATTTATTTTTTATTATTGTGAAACTTTGTCAAACACTCGACTGAATCATCCTCACGACGCTGTTTTTGTTCCAATGTGAGTAACCGCTGCACCCATCTTGCGCATAGCTTTCTCATGTCCAAATGATCAATAAATATGCGATGTACAGCACTTTTGAAATACCTACCATGTCTGCTAGCTCGCACATTTTCAGTCGACGTTCTCCCAATTCCATTTTGTGGATTTTCTTTACCATTTCTGGCGTAGCCACCTCATTTGGTCGACCACTGCGATATTCGTCTTGCCAGCTCGTACGGCCTCGTTTAAACTCTACCAATATTTTACCGTTGTAAACGAAGGAACAAACTACCTCATAACAGAATCTAGCTCCACTTTGATATTGGTTGGACTAAGACCTTTTAAATAAAAGTATTGTATAAAAATTATACCAATTTTTCCATGCTTACAACTCACTGAAAGCGTTCACTATTAATGGTTGCCAAACAACTACTAAACAAAGTAACATTGCCAAACTTCAAACTTAACGTTTATAAGGTTGGTACTTTCTACTATAGTCATTCTTTTCAAACAACAACTGCCATCTATAATTCAGGTCGGCTACTTCTGGGACTATTTTCGTACTAACAAATACTTCAGTTACTTGTGAAACTACACAAACAAAAGTTCTTGGAGCATTTTCCACAATTTGTCGAATGTTTTCTACTAACTCGGGAGTACATTTTCTTGGTCGCCCACTTCCTTCTTTTCTTCCTACACTTCCTGTATCTTTAAAAATATTCGCAGAACGTCGCACTGACTGGAAAGTGTTGTAATCGAACACTATCATGGAACTTATTATTATCATAGAACACTATCATGGAACTTATTATCTTCTAATCTTTCACCGATTTCCATTCACTTTTCTCCCATTTTTGAAGTATGATTCGGCCATAAAGATTTCTTGTTCAGTGACAATTTGTGAATGACAGTTGACGCTTATTGTGACAGTTGTACAAACAGCACCCGCAACAAGAAACGTCATGCCTTCAAAGTTCCATAAACCACTTCGTTTTTTTGACTCATGATATATTAAGAACATGAAAAAGTCATTTCGCCCACTTATACAAATATTTGACATGGTAAATGCAAAAAATGTAATTTTTTTCATGTTTCACACCCAACGTTTCAATGTTCAATGTCTTCCACGCATCGGGTTTTAATCAAAAAAGGAGTTGGATTACTTTTTAAACATGTGACATCTCCAGGACTGATTTAAAATGATACCAATTTAATTTCCATTTTTTAATGTTACAAATGCAAGAAAAGCTGTAGCAATTAATGTTACATTTGACTTTACCACTGTGAAACAAACAAGTCGTCACTAACATTACATCACGTACGCAGTCCTTTAATTTTAATTCAGTCGTATAAATTCCTCGTTACCATTAATTAAAGTCCAAAAAATTACTCACATATTCGCTTTAATATTTATGAAAGCGTACAAGACGCTGTATGTTTTGTGCACATGTTTTTCTTTTAATGTAATGCGCAACATTTTTTCATGCCAATCGCTAACTATTGTTATTACATATATAGATGTTTGATTGGCTTTTTGATTTACATTATTCATGTTTATTGATTATTGAACTCACTTGTTATGCTAATAGCGGCTTCTCCAAATGTAGTGCTTCTGAATCGAATAACAATGCGGCAGGCTTTAACGAGATGAAGACAGGTTCATAGCAGGTCTACGAGGGCGTAGACAGAATATTCTTTAGATACTATAAGCTGAGGTTGATGAAAAATTGTTAACGATTTGTGCGAAAGTAACATCACGATTCAAGGTAATCTAAATTACATTTCTAGTAGAGTAGATATTTTGTAAGGTATACGTTGAACTAAAAAAATATTTTTTTTTTAAACAAAATAACTATGATTTTCTGTACTTTAAGGAACATTGGCATTGCAAAGATGAAATACAGTTCACAGTAATTGAAGATTATAACACCGTTCCTAGTTTTTGTAGGTCGAATAAGGCACTTCGAAGCATAAGAATATTGTCAAGCTCTAATCTTCTAACATTTGTGTGAAATATATCTGAAAAACTATACTGTTAAATGTCTGTTATATTAAAAATATACTGTTAAATGTTAAAATAAATGGAATTGATATAGGAAACTGCCAAATAGTGGCAGTGTATAGGTCTCCACTAGGAGATCAAAATATCTTCTTAGAAAATTTGACTTCCATGTTCAACTTAATAAACGAAAAGGTATAATAATTACTTTAATGTGAAATTTAACCCAGATAAACGTAACCAAACTAAATTTAAACCAAGATAAAACTCGGACAATGCTTTTAACACTATGTGATATATCATGTATGACGATACAAATGAAAATGATTCAGCAAAATTTCTTGGAGATCATATAGATCGCGGCCTGACTTGGTATTAACATGTCAATGTTTTGTCAACAGCATCAATTAAAAAAATCCGTATACGAAACTTACAATTAGTAAACACTGTTTCAGAGCATAGTTATTGTTATTAACGACCATTGTGGTATTGTTACGTATTTTTCTTTAAATAATTTACTTCTTCACTTCCAAAACACGTTTATTAATTCTTTACAACTCTTCGACCTTAACTCTGTAACTTTCGAATCATAACTAACTTTATCTTGATCTTGGAGTGGGTACTGGAACCTTCGGCGTAGAAACAAAAAACTGGACGATTTCCAAGAAACACCAAACTGCCATACTTTACTCGACGCGTGTTTTACCACCTAAGTTGGCATCTTCAGGAGAAGATTAAAATTCTTAAAACTCCAGTTTTAACCATCTTCTGAAGATTCTAACTTCGTTGGCGAAACGTACGTTGAGAAAAGTATAGTAGTTCGGTATTTCGTGGAAAACGTCCAGTTTTTTTAACTTTATCTTAGCAACAACACCACTATTTATAGTTTTTACATGTTCTAGAATATTCATATGCCTTCTAGAATGTTAATCTGTCATTCCATACAATATTCCATACATACTTGGAAATATTTATGTTTTTAAGAATTGCAAGAATTCTACTACTATAGCACTAACGCAAAACTTATTTTTTATTGATTTATGCAAACATCTCTTATATTTTGACACCAATAAATGACTACTATTATTAATGATCAAAATCAAATTATTAATCGTATGAAAATACTGAAATAAGATTGGCACCGTCGGCGTCGGCATATAAACTGTTTGGCTCTACTTATACACTTTTTTCCTAACACTAAAACACCACACTGACACTAACCGCACGCGACAACCGTGTTCGTTGAGTTCAATTAAAATGTATCGTTTTGTTTGCCCAATATACGTACTTCTGTTTATTACTTAATTAAAACATTCCTGACTTCTACTAATAAAATCCGACGTCGGGAGAAGTCGCATTCGCATACTACGAGCAGAACAATATGTTGAATTTTATGTATGATAAATAAAATACATATCGTTTCCAGGTTTTTATTTTTTTAACACCGTATATATTAACATATTTTTTTTCTAATATGTTAAATTATTAGGTTGTAATAATAGCATATTCACATGCGTCTACTATACTCGTATATTAATAAATTACATATTCACAAGAAATTTTCGCATAACGGTAGTCAGCATTATTCTAGTCGATTATAAATAGATTCATTTTGCTATATATATACTTTTTAATTACTTCGTGCATATCACGTATGTATGTATGTACATATTAGGAAACGATATCTTGCATCTTTATATTATTGTTGTGCCACCTGCCCCATTTCAATAATGTACTGTTATTTGTTGAATGCTTTCATATGTATAACGGTCATTTTGGTGTAATCTTTCTTTAAATGTCTTAAAATTTAAAGAAATGTGATAAACAATCTGCTGTTCTGCCAATGAATTAGCCGAATGACACCGAGCTGGGCCAATGCGTGGTAACGTAGGCATCATCCATCCTTCCGTATAGGTATCATTCTCGTTGTCTTTCAAAAATAAACTGATGACGATTGACATCGTCTTATGATTAACTCTATTAAACTACATATTTTCATTTTTCGGTACTCACACATCGTCAAAAAAATCCGAAAAATATTTTATAGTCCATTTGGCTGAAGTATGATATGTGTATATGTGATATACAGGGTGTTCCTAATTTCACCTCATTAGCTAAGTTCTTAGTTATAATTACTTAAGTTACTCATTAACATTATGTATAACAATAATTTTTTTCCTGGAATCATTAGGTTTGGAAAGGTTTTAGAAATATAATGTTTTCAGAAAATTAGACTAATGATAATTTAAGAAACAAAAATTAAGAGAGAAAAAGTTATGAGCCAAAAATAAACCAGTTTGTAAGAGTCACCCAATGAGGTGAAACACATGAAAAAACCGACACATGAAAAAAACAACAACTATGACTATATCTAAATAGTCATAAAATGTACACCATTTCGTTTTAAATATAACCAGTCAAAACTGAAAAAAAATTAAATGTCCATTTTAGGGGTAAATTTTTAGGACCCACCTTCACAGAAAAAAATATTTTTTGTTCTGAATTTCTTGAAGAATTTGAAGTTCTCCTATTTTCGTAAATAAGCACGACACCCACACTATATTTTTGAGGGTTTTACACAATAAAAATAAAAGAAGAACTTTGAAAAAAGAGAGAAAAAGTTGTGATCCAAAAACAAAAGGTGAAACTTACAAAAACAAAAAACAACAGAAATAGTCATAAAATGTACATTTCGTCTCAAATCTAACAAGTAATAATGAAGAACAAATAGGTATTAAATGTCCATACTTATACGAACTTTGGGCGTTTGATAATGCTAGGGGTAAATTTTAGGATCTACGACGATCTACTTTAATAGGAAAACATATTTTTTTAGGTTTTTTTTTCCTGTAGTATTACTTTCTGACTGGTGGCTGGTGTAATTTGAAATGCAAACGAAACTTGCAAAAAAATTATTCAAAAAATGTCTGCCAGAAAATCTTAGAAACGAAATGCAAAATATTTGTGAAACATAATTTTTTTATACCTACATAATAAAAACTAAGTAAAATACATAATAAAAATGATAAGAATAAAACTTTTTATTCTTATTTTCGAAAAAAAATTTTTTTTTGTTAAACTTATAATTATGTCTTACAAAAAAACGAAAATAAAAATGATTTTGTTTACTTGATGAATAAGAAAGAACATCCTATCTCAAATATTTTGTAACCCGTTTCCAGAATTTTCTGGGGTGCAGACATTTTTTGAAAACATTTCCCGCAAAAATTGTTTGAAGTTTTTTTTGATATTCTAGCCATTTGTAAATCCCCTAAAGCCTGGTGTGGGTTCCTTGCTTCCTTACGAAAATACAAGATTTAAAAAACTTCAGGTTCCACCAGCAGCTGCCACTGCTTTCTGATGTAATGAAATTTACTTTTAAATTAGTTTTATTTAAATTAAATTATAATATTAATTTTATATAAATTAATTTTAAATTAGGAAACACAATGTATATATTTCCATTTACAAAAAATGTATTATACGAAATCAAAACCGAATCAACTGCGTAAACACCTGTGTTACAATTTATTTGTTTGTTTTAATCAACTAAAATATATTGGCCGCTTTTTTCCGGGATCATTTAAATGTAAAATCGACGCGTTTCCCTTCGAAGCGGAAGCGTCCAACCGTATCCCAAAGCCATAACATTAAACAATTATTATAAACAGAGTTAATTTACCATAATGGCCCTGTAAATAAACATAAATCGAATTCACTTCCACAAAGTAAGTCTGAAAACAATCAATCACCTCGCAAATAGAGTTCCCCCCGAACTGAAAAGTATCCGACCATAACGCAGCAGCCAGCCTCGGCTCAATGTGTGTGCCCTTCTGATTTATAACGATTTAATATTTATTTTGATGGGTGAAATTCGGCGTTACTAACACTCAGCGGAGGGTGCAACCATCTGCTGAATTGTATTTAATGCGTGGCGAAGAAACTCGGCCGTGTAGGGGAGGACACTAGGTCCACGTTCGCTTGTCGCCTGTTTCACTCCGTCAAAAAAAAAAAGGTATACGGCCCCGGCTTTTGTCATTTGAATTAGGTTTTTACTGCCTTTCTATGGGATAGTAAAGTATACCTTTACGATTTTCTTAGCATATTAATATGTGGGGTGTGAACACTTTATTTATTGCGGGTTTAAGAGATTTACTTAATGGTCAACAGAAATTTATCGACGGCCGTATAGTCGCAAAATGTTTATGTGGTTGCTGTTAAAGTGAGGGTTATGCATGCGTATACTAGTCTTAAAAATACTGTTTAATAACTAACGGTTTAGTAGTACCATCTACTTCTGGCGAAAAAAATATATACCAGGTGTCCCATTTTAATTTAAAACATCCACATAAATAACTGTAGAAAAGCCGCCAGTCCAAAAATTACTTTAACAAAAGTTGTTTGGTTTGAAGAGGCTCATTTGACCATGTCATCCAGCACTTTATCCGGCATCCTGATACGCCCCTGAGGCATCCAATTTTTTTTAATGGGAACTCTCAATTTTCATTGCAGATCTGATTCTCCGGGAAAAAATATGTTTATAAAAGTAAATATATTTTCCTGAAATCCGGACCTCATCAGGGCCATTAAAAATGCCTTTTCTCGAATATCTCGTGAATTCGAGGTCATGAGAACCACAAATATTTGAAAACAAGCATGGATAAGCACTAGTAAGGAGCTCGGCTGAAGCCTGGATGTCAGGAAAATTACTTCAGAAACCTATTTTGGATGTATTTTTCCCGTAGAATCAGATTCTGAAATGAAAAATAAGGTGCCCCCTCCAAACCAAACAACTGTTAAAGTCATTTTTGGATTGGCGGCTTTTCTACAAAGTTATTTATGTGGATATTTTAAAATGGGACACTTCGAACAGTATTTTCAATATAATGTATTGCCTATACCTACACAGAAAAAGTGAAACACCTAACAGCTGTTTTTTTTAAAGAGCTACAATATTTTCTTTTTCAAAATTATTCATTTATATTCAGAATACTTTCAGTGGATGCTTTAATAGTAGCGGATAGTTTATATGTAATAATTATTGTTTGAAACCAATTATTTGTGTGTCGTTAGATAAGTGTGTCGAGAAATTAGTTGATTAATTCTCACAAAAAGAGAGGAAACGATTAAGAATTTTTAAAAAGTGTATCGTATTGGAAGGTGGATATGTTGAGCAGACCCGATTTTAAAAAACTTTATTGAATTTGTTAATAATGTTTTTTAATGAAGTAAACAAGTTATTCATATTTTCATCGTACCTTAATCCGTTTTTGAGATATCTAAAAAGGCAATTAAGGGATTTTTGGGGATGCTGAATCTAAATTTGACAACAACAATTATTTCTTCTCCAAATTCTTATTAACTCTTCTCGAAAAATTGACTACCTTACCTCCCCTAAAACGCCAATGCATGCCAATGATAAATATATATTTTAACTATGGCAAATTTATCATTTTTTCAACATACACTTACCAGCCAAATTTAAAGGAAATCGCATGATTAGTAAGAGATAAGCTAGGGCGGATTTATGAAAAGCAGAACACACTGTATGTATAAAAAAACAGAATATATACTTTTCAATATCGGAGGATATGTAAATTACAAAATTTATATTAGAATAGGAACCAATTTACATGGTACAACCAACTGGAAAATTTAAGTGAAGCCTTACTTGTGTCCCTAAATAGAACAACTGGGCTAAATAAAACAATTTACTAGTCATTAGGTGCCATTTGTTACAATAATATATATGTAACATGTTCACATATTATTATGCGAAACCAACAATTTATTAAATACGTATATGCGAAAAACTTAAACCACGATTTTCAGCTATAATTCCATTTAATTAAAATATCACTACAACAAAACACGTCAACCAACGGCGATTTGCAGAACACCAACAGGATCGATATTTTTAACAAGCCCAAAATGATTGTAATGTGAAAACACAATACTTGTTATGATCGAAACTGATACAAAATGAAGTCGCTTTTGCTAAGAAACAGATGTACTTTCTGAACAGAGAAGTATCATCTTGTAAAACACGTACTAGGTACATTTATTTTGAGACAAAGTTACCCTTGCATTACCTAGTATGAGATCGTATAATCTGATTTGCAACACTTTTCTCATAAAAGTACAGAGTGGTTTCTTGTATACACTCGATAAATCAAGTAATTTTAAATTACACATGTAAATTTATGGAATTTATGACCGAATAAAAACTGAATAAAACAGAAACGCTTTTCTCTGTCCGATTGTAACAATTATTTCACATTGTATGCCACTAAACAATGTTGAGAAATATTTTTATCTAATCATGGTGTAATTTAGAAAGTGACATAAAATATATTTTTAATATTCTGGTAACGATTTTTACCCCAATTATATTTAAGTTCGTATGCAAATGCACAAAAAAAATTAATATCATGACTACGTAAAACCCATTTGTCCTTGTATAATTTAATTTAATTTAGTACGTTAATGCGTAAGTAAAGTACTGCCATTATCAGCATAAACCGTTTTCTTTTATGTTTGATATCCCCTGTTTTGATACAGAATACACATAACTCAAATAAATATTTGAAATGTTGGTTATTGTTTCTGTGATAATTCCTAAATTCAGTTTGGTTTATTTTCAGATTTGCGCCGTGTATTAGTAATTTCAGTTTTGGTAAAAAGTACTAAATGCCACACGAATATTTAAAACTGTTCACATAATAAAATCGTATACATATAAAAAGCCTACTGACAGAAAAAAAAATTGAATACTCAAACTTGAAACATTTCTTGAAATTTCGACAACTAATGTATGCAGTTATTGAAAGATCTGTTAAATTGTATTAAGGTGTAAAATGTGTTAATCATAATATTATTTTCGAGATCCTTGCTTCTTCGTTTAGCAGATGTAAACATATAGATATCCAACTACTTAAATTTCTAAACATGAAGCTATACCATTATCATTGTTTAGTAAAATTGAGGCACCCACAAGGTATGAAAAGTGACATTGGAAAATTAACTACTTTGTATTTATAGACTGTTAGAAATCAAGTCTTTACAGGGTTAACGAAACATTAAAAAGTTTTTTTAAGGTTTTACATTATAAAGTTTTACAGGGATAACAAAACATTAAAAACCCAAAATTTACGCAAGATTTGAATTAAACAGAAAACACAGTTTTTTTTTTCTACTTTTATTTTTTTTTATTGAAACATACAGTACATAGGATAGGGTTATGTATGGAATAGCATATTGGGCAAATGACCTGCACGGCTTTGCTGGCACATACGTACTCTTTTGTTGAAATTTTCCATGACTATTTTGCATAAATGTGGCTGAATTTTGTTGATGCAGCGTTGAATCTCCTCATTCAATGTATGGGTGGATGTAGGCTTGTTGAGATAGACCTGACTCCAAATAACCCAATAGAAAGAAATTCAGTGGTGTTAAATCACATGATCTAGGGGGTCAATTCTGATCACCGAAACAGGAAAGTAGACGACGAAATGTCTCATGTAGTAATGAGGGCTATCGCGTATAACTTCGCTGCTAGAGGCGCTAGTGTAGCGTGAGGTCCGAGAATATACACCACCGATAAACGACAATTTCCGGCTACCAACTAGGCACCGCTTTTGGTTTTAATTTAGGAGTAGCTGAAAAATTTTCAACAAGAGATTACAAGAGATGAAAGTATGTAAATGTTGCAGTTATCAAGGTCAGGGTAAATCAAGTGTCTGAAGCAAGCATGAACGTAATATGATCTAGGAATAAGAAAGATTATTACTTACGATTTTCTGTATTTGGTTATTGAGGTAACGCATAATCGTCAGGATTGAAATGTTTTTTACAAACACGTGAATGTTTTGAAGGGGTATAGTTGTCCCTGCGAATCGCTACTAACCACTGCTTTGAGACAGTTTTATCATTCGGAAACTTATGTCCTCCTTTTTTTTTCCGAACAAAACGGGACTGCGAAACACTGCGGCATGCTCGATATTTTTACGGTAGATACGGTTTTAAGGTATTAAATATGTTTTAAATGTAAACTTTTTTTAACAATTTAAACTTTGACAGCTATACTTCAGGACCTTACTCGACAGTGGCGCCAACTGGTGAGTACAAAAACGGTAGCCCTCATTGGATTGTTTCACGGGCTCTATAACATGTTGCACAGTCTTGTTGAAACCACATATCGTCCACATCAATATAATCCAATTTTGGTAGAAAGAATCAAGTTATCATCTCGCGATATCGAGCACCAGTAATAACTGCTTGACCAGCCTCATTTTCGAAGAAGTATAGTCCAATGACACCTCCAGCCCAAAATCAGCACCAAACAGTGACACGTTGTTGATGCATTTTTTTGTTTTTCGACAATCAGATAATATGTGGGTTCTCTGAACCCCAAATGCAGTAATTTTGACGCTTAACGAAGCCAACAAGGTGAAAATGAGCTTCATCGCTTATAGGAGGATTTTGCTCGAAAAATCAGCATTCACTTGTTCAATAATCCCCTCAACGAACTCTTTTCGCTGTGCATGGTCATTAGGCTACAGTTCTTGTGACAATTAATTTTGTAAGCATTAAGGCGCAGACCTTTAGTGTGTATACGCTGTTGGGAGCTTCTTGAAAATTGCAATTCTTATCCACGGCGCCGAATCAATGCTACTGGACTTTCACCAACCCTCTCACGCACTGCTTAGATATTATCATTTGCACGGCTTGTTATTGCACAGCCAGTGTGTTTAGCGTCCCCAATTGATCCAGTCTCCCTGAGTTTTTCAATTACTGTCTTCACAGTTGACGAAGTTAAATCAATATTCCGACCATATTTTGTACGAAATTTGCGAACTGCAGCAGCAAAACTTTCATTATTTTGAAATATTGTTATACAATGAAAACGCGTTGTTCTTTCGTGTAGTGCTCCATTTTTACTAACCCTATTCTGTCAGCTGTCAACTGTTTTATAAAACACCCTTTATAAAACAATGGTTTAAGTAAGCAAAAGTTGTTCGTTCAAAATTTCTGACATTCTTGTATGCGTTATATATATGTATGTATGTATGAGGTAATCTTGACCGAACAACGTTTACTTGAACCATTTTTTATATAATACCGGCTGACAAAATCGATCAACAATTCACTAAATTACAAACTATACAATAAATTGCTTCCTTCTTATAATAATAACCCACTTCCTGAAATTTTGCTTTTATTCTATCGAAGAATATATGAATAGATCAATCAGTATAGTTGCAGATACAATTTAAAAAAAAAGCAATACTCACTGTTAAATGTTTTGTTTGTGTTTCTCATAGTGTGCTTCTGTTATATTCATACCAGTATAGTTGTTACTAACTTTATTTTGTACAAATTGTTTTTCGATATTTACTTATTTACATGTTTATACATATACCTATATAAAACTATGTTAATATTTGGACTTGCTACCAGTGGCGATGCGTGATATTTCAGTTAGCCATATCTTGAAAACGACGCATGGGACCCACTTCACTTTTTAGCTGATGACTATACACCTCTTACAGAAAGGATTTATAGTGAAAAAATCGTCAGCAAAGTTTGCGAAAAATTTTCAAAAACACTGGAACACTCCCTGGGTTCTCAGTAACGCTCTGTGGGATATTTGCAGTATATATTTTTTTCTTAATCTAGAAACAAGTATAAGGAGACGTTTTTCGATTTGTTGCAAAAATTTTTTTTATAAGTTATCCTTATATTTGTTTCTAGATTATGAAAAAAAATATACTGCAAATATTCCACAGAGCGTTACTGAGAACCCAAGGAGTGCTCCAGTGTTTTTGAAAAAAATTTTTCGCAAACTTTGCTGACGGTTTTTTCACTATAAATCCTTTCTGTAAGAGGAGTATAGTCATCACCTAAAAAGTGAAGTGGGTCCCATGCGTCGTTTTCTTCAAGATATGGCTAACTGAAATATCACGCACCGCCACTGCTTGCTACAAATGTATTATATGTACATAAAGTAGTTAAATAAACATCTATCTATCTATATAATGTTTGATCTACCCTGTAGAGGCATTACTACATGATGGGATGCACTGTATAATTTTACATAAATGTGTAGTTTTCTCTGTATTGATATTAACAGTAGAATGTGCAACTTGCTCCTGAAGTATCTGGACATTTCACTATGACGTACATAAATGCATTTACATAAGATAGAGATAAGTAAGTGACTATACAGTAAATATGGTCGATGGAACAGGAATACATTTCTCACCTAGAAGGAGGTTATTAAGAAACAGTTATAAATATTTCCGTTACAGCATTATTTATAGTTACACGCTTAGTGATTTACACTCTCTTATATACCTACATATGTATATGGTATTTTTTATGAGTAAGGTTAAATTTTAACTCAAATTGGTTGATGGTTTAGACATTTAACAACATTTTAATGCTAATTAGACAGTATTTGATAAAAATAATTAAGGTAAACTTATTTCTCGATTATTACAACCAAATAAATTGTTATGTGCGCTGTTCATAAAAGCAGGGTTTCCCAACCGTAACAAATAACGCCTGTAATGTCTAATCTTTATCTTGAATTGAGCTGTTATGCCAAGTAGCAACAACAGTCATTTCGTTTAGCTATGCTTTAATGTGTTTCGAATCCAGAACCGGCTCGTAGATTTTTATAAACAGGAAACATTTAGTACAGTTGCTATAGTCTGAAATTCAATGGAGATGTTATCTTGGTGTTTTGTAGCTGTATTATTATGTACCAGAAGACTACGGCAAAGGGATACAGGATGTCCAGAGTGTTACACTTCACGGACCAATTAACTGACACTAGAATTAGAAAATAATAAATATAATTTCATAATACGAAACGACGTCTGATGTACCGTATGATTTCGTACGCCAAATTAAGGAATAAATATTCACCTATGTTTTCAACCCGAAGGTAGCGAAATAAGGGTTACTATAAATTAACCAATAACAATAATTTGCTTCCAGTCGTGACGCTTTGACGTTAGAAACTAGTCAAATAGGTAACAAAAACTGATACATATTTTTTTTTGTATCTATTTATCACAGAAAACATATACATATGCACATAGACATTATTTTCGTGATATTATTGTTTCAACGAAAAAATGTGAAATCTTTTGAATCTAGACATGATAGTGATCTGAAATAATGTTTAGTTATTTATTAACATACACTGGTTTATTAGCCAGAGGGCGCTGACGCTTAAGAATTTGTTTAATTCGGAAGAAATATAATATGTAATAAAACAATTAAAGTAAAATAATACAAATCACTAATTTTAGGCGTTGTTTTATCTATATAAAAAAAACATAAATTGCCTGACAGAACCGTAATTCTTCAATTTCAACGTTTTCTAACCTTATAGGCATAACACTGGGGCGATCTATTAAACACATCTTCATCTCTGTTTGGGACAATGTGCAAGAAAGAGTACTTGAACAGAGTACTGTATAATAAATTCAATAAAGAAAATCTTTAATTGTTTGCAACTGACACCAGTAGCAAGTTATCAGGAAAATGCATAAGCAAGGTTAAAAATACAGAATTAGTTAGTAATTCACGTATGTCGGTTAATTAACAACCACACAGAAAACTCCGCAATGTGAATGTATTAGAATAACACATCCATAAATTCCACATTTTTCAGCACACGTATACTGAAAAACAGTTACTTTTGATGTAACAAACACTTATGTGTGTATTGGATTGAAAGAAACTTTTTTTTATGTGTAGCACACATCGTTACAACGATGAATTATGAAATAATTCATATCCAACGCAATGTTCACCGTCTGAAATAACAGTCACTTGGATTCCTATCGTCCTAAATCACGGCACGTCATATTACTGGGAGACCATTTTTTCCGAGCGCCGTGAAATCGAAGTAAGCTACAGACTCTCGCAGCATAGCCTACTGTATAATCCACCGATAAATCATCCTCCGTCATTGCTACCGTTTGATCTGCAGTTTGAATCGGTTTTCCATAACTAAATTTATACGTGTATCATGAATTATTACAGCTTTTACGGACGAGTTTTTATATTCCACTGAAAATATGGAAAGAATTTTCGATATAATGGCCCTATGGGAAAACAATGTCATGCATTTATTTGATCGGATTAGATTTTTTGCAGAACATCAACTTTCTGTATTATGGGTCATATTCCTACATACGCATACATATGTATGTACATAGCAATGCAGGTATTACCGAAAGTACATATCACATAGAAGTAAGGCATGCACCGGGTGATTGATAGATAATTACCTAATTACCCCCCCCCCCCCACTTAGCTGTTAATTGGTATTTTAGATGTATGTACGTAAATATACTTAATTAATTATTAATGTTAATGACAAGACTATATTATTAAAAGGATAACAGATTTCGGGAGATTATAGGTTGTCGGAAAAGTCACGACGCCGACGCGTCATTTTTTTTGAGTAATTTTCAAGGCTTATTTATTAACAATGAAACAAAGTTCAATCAATGATGTATTGCCATTTTGATCCATGGTCTCCGTGCTCGTAAAAGGACCGCTCTTTTCCAGCGAAGATTTGGGTGAGATGTTTTTTTATGGCCTCATTAGAATCGAACGATCTACCATTCAAGTCGTTCTGCAAGGAACGAAACACATGGTAATCTGATGGGGCAAGGTCCGGTGAGTAGGGAGGATGAGACAAGACTTCCCATCCAAGCTGCAGCAACTTTTGGCCAGTCACCAAATTTGTATGGGGTCTCGCGTTGTCGCGGTGGAACACTACTCCTTTGCGATTGACGAGTTCTGGCCGCTGCTCGGCAAGAGATGTATTCAAATCATCCAGTTGGCGACAGTACACATAGGAATCGATCGTCTGGTTCCGCAGTAGGAGTTAGAAAAACACCACACCCTTATAATTCCACCATATTGAGAGCATAACTTACCTCTGCACCGCGATCGCTTACGTCGAATATTCATCGCCTATTACCAGGCGCTTCAAAAACGGATCGACTTTGTTGCAATTGAGGTGAATATCGGCGATATTGACGCGATTGGTGAGATGATTTTTTTTGGGTTCATGAGGAACCTATATATCGAGCTTGCTGATGAATTCCAGCTTCCGTAGAGGATCGTGAACGGTGGAATGATGAAGGTTTAGTGTGTCCGCAATGTCGCGAGTGGTCGAATGTGGGTTTGCTTCGATCAGTGCCTTTATTTGGTCGTCATCAGCCTCCATGAGCATTCCGGAACGAGGAGCATCGGTGACATCAAAGTCACCAGCACGGAATTTGGTGAATCATCTCTGGCACTGACGCTCTTGTAGGACATTGTTACCGTAACCCTTACGCAATTTTGCACAGGCCTGCCTTGCGTTCTTCCCTTTGCGGAAACAAGAAAGCAAAATATGCCGAAAATGCACAGTTTGATCTTCCATTTCCAACTTGATGTAAAAAACCAAAAGACGCGACCAAATCGATTACCTACTTTTTTTCTTAAATGAAGGTTGAATTGTCTGCTGTCAAATGATATCACTCTAGCCGATCGTGATGACATTTCTTGTGTAAAAATACATGTAATAATAATGATGTAATAATACATAGGTACATCTATTGCAAAAATACGTCATGACTTTTCCGACAACCAATATTTTGGGGTATACATTGAGGATTTCTATACATACAAATAATAAAATGAATAAAGAAAGGAACTGAAAGAAACGCAGATGGAATGGATGAAATATGATGTTTTATGCTTTTTACATTGCACGAACGATATAAAACTAATCGGACGTCATCCAAGATAACTTAACTTTTCAAGAACGCTAATACTGAAGAAGTAAATATTCGGTAAACGCTTCAGTAATTCAGCACTTTTTTCTTACAAATAGACAAATTAGAATCCAGAAAGAGAAAAACTTATTTTTTTGACATTCTGAAATACACATTGAATGTGTTACATACGTATATTGTACATAACTTTACTTTTTGCAGCTCCTGAATATATGTCTGTTGTTGAGAATATTTAGTTGGTATCGTTTCAAATTATTTGGTACATCATTCTGTCTAAATCTAATTATTGCCCAATAAAATAAGGTTTGGGTCTCACGCTGCATTATAGAGTAAGAAAATTTTAAATTCCACAGCCGCAACTGCAGACTTCATCAGAAAACATAATTTGAAGCAAAAATAAAATGGAATGTCCTGTAAAGATAATTATTTTCGTTTCAAGAAAATCCGGCCTAGCGCGACCGACACTCTGTATCAGATACGGTAACATTTTGTAAAGATGTTGTAATAGCAGTAAGGAATGTTTCATTAGGAACCCCGTCTCGTATACCAGTTTAATTAATTCGTATATCGCTCCGAAAATTTGCGTAAAGGGCGTGTAAGGCGAAGTACATCCTACTCGATTGCCGTTGCTACCCCGGGTCTCCCTTCGCACCTATCATTAAAGCGTCACATTATCTACCCTCAAACATCTTATCCAACTGTACGAGGTAGACGTAAAATTATTCTCAAATTACGCTGACGTGTCGCGTTCGGGTAGCAAGCGATTCTCATCTCTATCGGGCGTCATCGTAGGGCCCAAAGTGGTTCGCGGCCGTTCCTGTTCCACCGGTACTCTCTCCTCGGTGATACTCGGTGAGCTGTAATAAACGCATTATTTATTTACCCCGGGGGATGTGCACTCATGCGATCGCGTATTCGTTCGCCATTATTAAAAATAAATCTGCTTTCGGGCCCACTCTGCACTTCGCTTGCTCTCCTCCTCTCTCAATGTCTCCTGCCGCTTTTTTTTGTAAAATGTCATTAACTGTTAACGGTCTTTTGTGTTCTACAGGGTGTTTCAGTTTCCATTGGTCAAACTTCAAGGTACTGAGGGAGTTCGATAAACTAATAAAAAAGTGTTTAGTGAAAAAGTAAGATCAATAAGATTCCGTCTGACGTCTTCTATCGCCATTTTCTTTACGGAAAATATCCTATGTGTGAAGTTGGCGGTTTTTGAAAATTTGAAGTAATTTGGTTTCCGATCGTTTACGAAGCTGTGCGATTACATTCATTTCGTTTGCGACATGATCGTTTTTTAAAAAAGGCCTAGCGAAAAATATAGGAAAAAACTTGAAGCTAACACCCCAATATTGGAATATTTCAAAAAATAAACATGTTTCGCGATCGTTTGAGATACGTTTCCGAAGATTTACGATTACGGTTTTCTAATAACAATGAACAACAACGTTCTCAGCACTCCAGCAATTTTCTAAAAATTGTTTTTGCGATCATTTGTGATTACGAACTTTTCACACACGAACTAAAGACAAAGACGCGGATAGCAAATCTACCGTTAAGGATTCATAAAAAATAATGTATAATTCATATAACTTATATGCGTATATAAAATATAGGTTTCGAATAGAAGTATACTTCTGTAAGGTCTTTACAGATCTCTAATAGGATTTTTTTAAATAAGATATTTTTTTCCATAATTTATACCTGCAAATTTTAGAAATGTATTTCTTTTACAAAGGTTAAGGTCTTTCGGCGGCAGCTGATACTAAGATTTGCAGGTTTGCGCTATCTCCAAAAAATCATCGAAAAACGTCGTCTTTTTATTTCAGTCGTAACATTACAAAAGTAGAAAATAATTTATTTGTGACTACACACCTATGTATTTGTCGCTTCCCTCGTATACTTGTATATGTATAGTAACTAACAACACTGCTGACTGTACTATTCCACCCGCGTAGGAATCAACAGACATGACATTATTGCATCAAAGGTTGCACGTTGGAAACCAACTACATTTTACATATCCACGCATGCGCGTTAGCGAATGATATTTTTGCGTGAATAAAGATCCAATAGGTTTGCATTCCACGTGCAAGGTATTACGGTTCGAGATAGTTAAATTAGCTGGCGCCGCTGCGCTGCTCTGCCTCTATTTAAAAACACGCCACATATTCCGCCACGAGCCAACTTGTTCCGCCGCGGCATAGAGTGTATCGCTTCTTGTGGCTGTGTGACACTGTGTGCGTATCATCGCAAATACAAATTAATTTGGTTTAGTTAATAGAAGTTTGATAGAATAAGACGTTTAGTTAATAAATGTTTAATGGCAGGGTCATTATGTATTCGATCTTTGTCAGACAAAGCTCGAAAACGAAAAAAGCTTCCTAGTTTAAATATTGTGTCGATAATATTTTATAAAAAATGATATTTCAATGGAAAAATCAATCAAGACATTCATGAAACAACGCATGGATTTGCGGCTGTAATATAAAAAATGCGCTTTTTTATGCGCAGTTATGGGCAAAAAATGAAATAAACTGATTTAAATATATGAAATAAATACACAATATAATATGTTGTGTACATATTCATATATTATATGAAAAATGTTTAAATGCAGTTTGCTCCATAAGCGCGCTTCTACAATTTTCTAGGACGACATTTTTGTAACATTGGGTTATTTTGGAAAAAAATTTTGAGCAAACTCAGAAGGATTTAATCGAGTCAGGTTGAATCGAATTACAGATTGTGGCATGGGGTTGCTTTAAACTGAATTGGGTTGGGATGCATTAGCAAATGAATTGGAACGTGAATCGGATCGAGTTGAATTGATGTGGCAGGTTTCTGTGTGATATTTTAACATTTTATAGGGTACATATAAGGAAAGTTTTTGAGCAAGTCTGACAATCTGGTCTCATGATAAATGAAGTAAAAACCTGCGTTAGATGAGTTAATCTAACACTCTCTGAAGTGAATCGGGCTTGGGCCAAAAAAAACGGCCTTATTGACCCTCCTCCTTCATTACTTCCAGATTCAACCTTGAATTAAACATTTCCAGTTGCACCATAATTCTCATAAGTAGATATTTATTTGAAATCCCCACATTTTTTTTTAGTACCACTACTAGAGCCACTACTGGAAGGAATGTACACTATGGTGGTTAGAAAGACAACCAAGTGAGACCAAGTCACATTTTTGAGTTTTGCAGCAGTTTGTGCATTTATCGTAAACCAGCAACCATCAAACAAGTGAATTTAAAACCTACATTTCTGTTACACACACTCTTTTCTGTAATGTACGGTGTCAAAATTATAACATGGCACAACCTACATTATGATCATTAAAAACATTTCCTATAAGAATTTTGAACTTCAGCTTCAACTTTTTAAAACGTTATATCTTCTGTCGTTTCAGAGTGCAGTATCTTCGGGTCCTAGTCAATCTTCGCCACCGCCCACCACCATGGCAGTCACGTCCTCGGCGCCGTCGTCGGGAAGCCCGCCCGCGCCCCTCCCAGCGATGCTGCGATACAGGGCGACCGATCTTCACCGATCCAATAACTGGCCAAAGTGTGTGCTCGTGTCAATACGAACTATTAGGTTATCAAAGGCTAGCGGGCGCCGGCGTTCCAGGACTGCCGGCCCTCTCGATGTACAGCGCGCCGTATCCCGAAGGAATGGCGGCGTACTTTCCCGCCCTCGGAGCCGACCAAGCGCCCTTCTACACCTCTACGGTAAGCCAAACTGAATTTCACGTAATATTAGACTGGCTGTTCGCACATGAAGTAGCGTATACGATAGTAGTGAATATGGAAGTCGAAATAAGTCGTTTATGTTGAACATACTGTTACAGTTTTAAACTGATATTAGTGACGGGCAATGGTAGTTGTGTAGTTTACGTCATTAATCATCTAGCGGCGCGTCAAAAAAGGTGGTCGCGTATAAAACGCTATAAAACTGGTCCACTTCAATATTTTTAAAAATCTCAAAACGTCTCAAAAACTAGAAGAGATTTGTGACCTTTCTAGCCTAAGCCGATCAAAATCGTACTGCAAATAAAGAAATGACAGGATTGTTAAGTAAGGCTTTTCGAAAAATTCGATCGTTAATTGCTTGTAAAATTGTTAACCGATCGAGCTGCAATTTTCAGGGTAATTTCTAGTTACAAATAGCTACTAGATTAGAATTTAGATATTAGAAATGAGTGTATTAGAAATCTGATTCTTCTGATCATTGCTTAACTTTTAGAATAAATAAATAATTAAAAATAAGAACTTTTCAGCTTTATTAGCCAATTGTTAGTTAACAATTGCACTTAGAGACATCCGGTTGGGGTTACAATTTTCTAAATTCTAAATGGTACCTTATACGTATACCGAAAATGCACAGGAACGGAGTTATATGCAAAAGTATGAAAATTTTCGCAGAAATTGTTTATTTAAACAATGTTCCATACGGATGCTGCTCTACGGACCCCGCTCATTGTATTCTACGGGAAAATATACATGGGAATCCGTAAAAACCTTCCCTGTCGCAAGAATACTTTTTGATGATTTTAGCTCCCTGCCTATTGGACTGTTTGTGTATTAAATAGTACTACTAGTTAGTAAAGAACTGTACAGAATGATATGGGAAATATTCTAGACTAAGCAACTATGTATAAAAAGTATAAATAATTGTTTATTTAGAAGTAGCTGCAGTTATTCGGATGATTCGATTGTAATCAGCAGTTGGAAAGAGTTAATAGCGTAAAATGACTTATTGAAAGCATAATCTATAACATTTTAGTGGGATATACAAGTCGAATTTAATAACATAGCCACACAAAAAAAAAGTTGTTTGAATCCGACGTCTATGTACCCTAGTTCTTTGTTTTTTGGGTCGCTAAATACGATGGTGACTTCTTTCCCTAAATTACCTTGAATGGCTCATCTAAATCTAGGCACACTAATCCCATGTTTGTCGCTGAATCGGATGGTGAAGTTAATTACATGTCCTCATTCCTCTTTCCTGTATCGTACCCTCTTTGTTTCAAAGGTCTTTTGGAAGTGTTGTTCTGACCTGTGAGATCCCTCTTGATATTCTAATAATAGTCAGCCATCATATGTTCATCGCAGCATCCCTGATACCTTTTTCCCATTGAAAAATTTATGAAACCACTTTTCTTGTTCCTCACTATAGTCTCCGAGATCTTGTGGAAAGTAATCCAAATATGAGTTTAGAAAATGGTGCTTTAAACCCATCAGACAACCTAAATTTTTAAGTTTTCTTACCCAATCTGCAACTAATTTCTTGTAGTTGTCATCCCTTTTGTTTCCCAGAAATCCCTTGACTACTTCGGTAAAACTGACCCAGAATTTCTTATTTTTTCTATCCATCAGCGGTATAAAATTTGGGTCCCTCAAGAGTAGCCGAATTTGTGGTTCGTTAAGAATTCCTTCCTTGACCTTCTTCGCTGATAAGATTTCAAATTTGCTTTGGAGATATTTAAAGTATTCCCCTTCTTTATCCAAGGCCTTCACAAATTATTTCAAGAGACCTAGTTTTATGTGTAAAGGGAGGAGAAAAACTTTTGGGGGATGAATCAATGGCTCTTCAACTACATTTTTTTCCAACCACATAAGGCTCTCTTCTCTTCCATTCGGCAGCATTATGAAAGATAAAACTCAAGACTCGAGAAAAGAAAACTCTAGACATTGTCTTCTATCATGTATAAAACAGTAATGTCCAAGAGTACAAGGTTTTTCATTATTTTTGTGCGTTTGCGTTACGTATAGAATCGATTGGTGAGTCCTGAAATCTTGAATCCTTCATCGTAATCAGTTTCAACAGGACCTAATCTGATAATGCTGCTTTTAAGGAGAGAGTCCCTTGATGTAACCTGAGAATCTCTTGTTGGTGAAAAAAATGTAGTTGAAGAACAATTAATTAATCTCCAAAAAGTTGTTCTTCCTCAATTACACATACTACATAGGTGTCATCAAAGATTTGTGAACGAATTGGATAAAAAACGGAAGTCAATATCTGCAAGGCAAATTTGGAAACCTATCGGCGACAAAGATCAAGTTTTAAGCATTGTACTAAGCGACCCAAAAATATGGGAATAGTGTGCCTAGACTTAGTTGAGCCATTGAGGGTACTTAAAGGCCATAGGAAAATCCTAACGTGTAAGGAGAAAACTAGTGTCACCATAGTATTCAACGCCCCGAAAAAACATAAAACTAGAGTACCTAGATATAGATGAGTCATTCAGGGTACTTTAGGGCCATAAAGTGGAGGGAATTTTTCGGAATATCGGAAAATCCTGACGTGTGGGAGAAAACTGAAGTTACCATCGTGTTCAGTAATCCAAAAAAACTTAGTACTAATATATCTAGACTTAGAGGATTCATTCAGAGTACCTTACGTTCCGAAAATGGGAGGATTTTCCATAAAATCGGAAAATCGTGAGGTGTAGGGAACTGAAGTCACCATCGTGTTCAGCGACCCAAAAAACATAGGACTGGCGTACTTAGACGCCGAAGTCAAACAACTTTTTTTATTTTGTGTGGCTGGTAATGGAAGACACATTTTTATTAGGACAGATCATAACGTCCTGCAGTAAAATATGAATTTTAAGAACCCATAAGGACAAATTGCTAGGTGTATGAAGAGACTACAACAGTATAGTTTGAATATAATACACCGGAGTGAAAACCTCATAGTAACGCAGACACATTATCGAGAAGACCTTGTTTGGAATAGAAATTTCGCTAGTATCAGAAGATCGAGATCAAAAAACCATCACATGAGGTCTCACCAATGAACTCTTAATAGCAACAACAGTACAAATCGAAGATAAATGGTGCTTGAACGAATTAAAGAGAACCCAAAGGAAATACAACGACCTGAAATTAATCGGAAACTGGGTGAAGAACGGTGTTCGACCAACATGGTAGAACGTTTCTAGATATGGTACGAAGGGTTCAATGGAATTCTTTTTGCCTTCGCGATGGCCTACTATATCGGAAATGGAAGAGTATTCGCAGTATAGCACGTGGTTTTGCCTAAAACAAGAATCCACCAAAAGCTAGAAGAACTTCACATAATGACAAGAGGAATATTATAGAACTTGTAAAAAGTATAAATAGCCGTGTTGCGTAAGAAGTAGTTGTTATTCGAATGTGTTAGAGAATGTGGAAAGAGATAATAAAGAATTGTGTTTCAAGTTGAGAAGTGACATGCAGAATCTATAAGAATACTTTTTTTCCAAGGTACATTTTAGCTAATAATACAAAATCGTTCATATCCTTTGGTGGTAATATTTAATATTTCTATATGAAAATAAGTATGAAGGGTTTTCAATTGCGACTTAATTTACCAAAGGCCGCTATAACTATTTACATAACCTAAATCTCATATAAGATCCCCAAAAGACTTTTTTCGTTTTGCAAAATAATAAGTTTCTAAATTATTTTTGTCGCAGTTTCAAAATTATTACCTTCTCACTGCATCTCTAAAAAACAAGAAAGATCTGATAATGAACGAGCAATATGTCGTTAAATTTTGGGTTCAAGAGAATCATCAACGGAAACTTTTCCCTGATTAAGACACATGTAAAACATATCAAAAGGGTTTCTTTCGTGCCTTCGCCTCGGCAAAATCATTAACTAGTTTTTTAATATTCAACTCTGACGCGCTTTTTTCTATTCTAATTAGAGAGAGGTCACCCAACCGATTCTGAGACATAGGATTTCTAAAATAATTTTTTTATTATATGTATTTAATTTGCTGAACGACCTTTCAGCTGTTGCAACGGAAACAGGTAGCGTCAGAAAAAGAAATAATACAACATATATTTCAAAAAAATCACTTTGCAGTACTGAATATTTGTTTATTAAAAGTTCTGCAATACCTTTTATTGACATTTTTTCATCAAGGTTATTTTTTTACAATTGCAGCCATATTAATAAACTGCAAAGTGAATTTTTCAGACAAAACTTCTGAATATTTGTTTTGTAATTTATTACACTGTTCGAGAATGTTACTTTCGACATATTTATAAGCATTTTAGGAACTAAGAAGCCAAACATATCAGTAAGTGAGTTGAAGTTGGCAAATCTAGCTTACATCTGCTCATAAACTACGTTTACTGTGTAACAAAATAATTATTTATTATTTATTAATTTTGAATAAATCCTCACGAGTTTGAAAAAGATGATCTACCGCTAACTCATCAAAGTGATTTTTGACTTGGTGTTGACGTTTCATCTGAAAATCTGTTGTCACTCCCCATTTATTCGCAAGGGCCACGGCTTCTTCTTTCACAGAATCATATGTTGATCGAAGTTGCCTTAATTTATCTCTTGTTTGATCATTTTATCTTTTCATCCTTTCATTTATTTACATTTTATTTTTGAATGGTCGCGGGGCGCCCCTAAGGCTTCGGGCCTTGTGCGCCGCACAACTGTGCAATGCCATAGCTCCGCCACTGATTTGCACATAAAGTGAGCTTTATTATTGTAATCAATGTTATTACTATCGAATACATACATCCCATTATACCTATTCCTTTGCCACATTACCATAAACTATAATTTTCCAGTGTTTACGATTAACCAAAAAGGAAAAATTACTAAACAGCTAATTGGAACCAATAACCGCATTTGTAATAAACGTTTTCTACAAATTACACCGGTAAGAACTACTATTCTTTCAACTCGCCCATTAATAAAACATGATATGGATATGGGTATCGCGTCTGGTTACGGCAAGAGTCGGGCGCGTACGCGTCGACTAAGCAGAATAAAGAAGTTTTTCCTCTGTTACGAAACGAAACGCGTTAAAAACGACCGTCATTTCCGCTAGAACTTAAGCGCAAATGTCTGTTACGGAATAATAACACCGCAATGAAATTATTAATACATAAACGGTGTCTATTAAGTAGCGTTCAGCACGAATTTATTGCCACTTACCGTGATGCCTTGTTAATGGGCCGTTTTAAAATGGATATATTTCGCTGACACGCCAATATATTTATGTTATTAAATAACGTGTAATAACGACGATCAGCGGTTGTTTTCCTGTAAGGGTATTTTTGTTGCGATTTTATGTAGATTTACGTTTAGCACATTTTCCACTAATATTAAAATTCTACTTACATATACTTATGTATGTATTTAACGTGTGCGTTTCGCCAACTAGTCAGCATCATCAGGAGGTAATTAAAACTTCTTTGGATAAACACTACAATTTAGGCAGGTATTGATGGGATGTATATTTGGATTGGACATAAGAAAAAATTGTAATATACAGTAGACTTCACCACGACACACCCACTTGTTTGTTGGGTCGCCGAATCCGAAACAGTCGGTGTAAACTTATCACGTCATTGTACGTGTTGAATTGTAATTATAATTGTACATGGTTGCCTAAATGGTTACCTAAAAAATGGTCTAATATCATAAATGCACCATTTATAAGGTTGAATAGAGAATCATGTTGTTGGATAAAGTGAGAAATTGTGCTTATTTGTCATAAGTACAGACTCTAAGTAGCGGAGATGAACAGGTTCAGATTTCGTTTACTAACGTGAATCCTACCGCGTGCACACAACTGTTAAATATGTAATTTAGCTATTTCAGCATGTCAGTACTAAATAATGTCTAACGTAACAAAACAATTTAGCTGCTGTAAAATTTCGACGCCTATCACTTAATATTAATTTATGTAATGAAAATGAGCGTTAAATGTCTACTGATGACGCCAGACAATTTGCAAAGTTGTTGAAGCCATGACCTGTATTGCACAGTTTTGGAAGGTAACTCCTGACAGGTGCATCTAGATAGTTGCATATATTTTCTAAAATATGGTATTCAGGATTATTTTCAAAAACTTCAATTTGTCTTTTATCGTAGTGCTGACAGAACATGTGGTGGCAGCATTAATCTTGTTTTGAACATCATGCAGGATTTGATCACGTCACATAACGATAATCCATGTGTTGTAATCCATCAACTTTTGTATAGTATTAATTAAGATGCTGTAGTTGCTACCAATATATCGTGTATCTTCGCGAATACTCTGGTCTTTCATCAGGTCTTGTACTATACCTATAGCAGTACATTCCGAGGAGTCGAAACGGTCTATAATAATGTTTATATTTTAAAAATGTTCATCGTAATATGCTACGGCTGTCAACCAAGTACCCCATCGGGTTACAACCAGTTCAAGAGGCAAACCTGTATCTCCTTAAAAAGGTCTCTTTTTGTAGGTGCTTTGACAATTTTTTCATATTTGATATCAACTTCTTGACCAACGGAAAAGTCTCTTATGGTTTCAACTACCCTGTGGAGTGCGTGAACCGCACATGTAAGTCTTTCCTGCTTGTATCATATATGCTGCTGCATCAGTCAACATTACTAACACTTTATCGGAATTATCTTGATTTGGCCATACGTAACCAAAACACTTATTGACAAACTGTACAATTGTTTCATGATTGGTTTTATCTAGTATTTTTGACTGGCACTAGCATTATCACTTTGTAATGTGCCAATTAAAAAATTGGCAACAGCACGTCAACATGCATCAGTAGCTTCGTCTGTGATGAAGTAAACAAAATTGTCCGCTATGTCTTCATGTATTCTTTGCACTATATGATTATAAACCTGATTAACGTACACGTGTTTCGTAATGTAGTGGGATGTGGGATTTCCCGGTCCATATAGGTTTCGAGAAAATCACGTAAAACAGGGTTCATTAATTTGTCTAATGGAATACCACTAGCTACAAATGCTTTTGTAAGTTCATAGAAAAAACGCGGGTTATTAGAACTCGAAGAGGCATGGCTGTTCACATATATTGTGACTTTAGATTTATCTGAAGAAATTATAGTTTTCCACAAAAAAGTACAAAATATGTAATTTCCCCTATTACGTAAATCTCCATAAAAGTCAAGATTAGTATCAATCCATGCTTTAAACAGATCTTGTCTATTTTCGTGTTCTTTTGACATGTTCAATATGATATTATCCAAGCACTTATGTTGTCCAAGCACTCTAAACCACAATGACACTGATACGCGTAAGAAAACACTCGGTACATACCTACAATAGATGAAATGCCACAGTAAATCACACTCCATCGAGAATACCCGGGTATTCTCGATGGAGTGTGATTCTAAACTGGTTTTATTGCCATGTGATATTATGGGGTATGGGGTTATTGTGACTGAGGTTACCTGTTCAAGAACCCCCGTGGTACATGGTTTCCAGTTTCACACATACAGAACCCTTGGATATTGGGTTATTGAGTTTAAGGGATATTGAGTTTTACGTTTCGTTTTTACGTATTCGCCGTGTGTTTAAATAACTTTATAAATATTAATAATTATTAGTTGAGGGGGAGAAGTGAATAAATTGAAATACCATGCCAAAGGTGAAAAGAAATAGACGGGAAGTATTTCAAACGTGGTTTGACAGTTATCCCGGGGGTTTTAGGGACATACGTATTCGAGGAAATGACCTTTTTTTGTACTGTGTGTGAACGCATTATAAATTCTTCAGATAATACTAAAGTAACAAGACATCTGAAGAGCCATGCCTTGTCCAGCGCCGACGACTCCGTATTTTTATATGAACTTACAGAAGCCTTTGTTGTAAGCAGTAGTCCATTAAACAAACTAGAGAACCCCAAGTTACGTACGTTTTAAAAAAATATATGGACCAAAAAATTCCTCATGAAAGTACGTTAAGACTTACATATGTCGATCGGGTTTACAACAATGTAGTGACATCAATACGCGAAGACATTGTGGACAATTTCTTGTATTTTATTATAGATGAAGCTACCGATGCTTGCGGGCGTTCAGTAGCTAATTTTTTTAATTGGTGCGTTAAAAAGTGACACTGCTAGTGACAGCAACCTCCTGCCATGGGAAGCTTGTCTCAACACTGACGTTTGTCGAGTAAGTGTTGCCATTGTTACGTGTTATATTAATTTATTATTTTACAGGTATTTTATCCTTGACTTAACCGTACTATTTGGTAAAAATAGTACTATATTGCTACATAATTTATGTAACCATATTAATATTTTCATTCGTTAACTGATTACGATCCTGTTACACTCCGCGATCGACGATCTCTACTTATTACAAAAAGGACATAATATCTCTATTCTATACCACAATCCTCTATTATTTTTCATTAACGACATTTTAGACCATTTTATGAGGTTCGGTACGAATTAGGGTTTAATTTTTAGCCAAGGAATTCACTGCTTCAACTAACACTCCACCAGGCTATAAAGGCATTTATTATTATTATTAATTATTTATTTTGTTTGTCTGATTGTGATTACGTAGGTATTACTTGTAATAAAGGTCTATATATTTTGCAACTACTACTTCAACTATTCTCTATGGTTTTAAGCCAAAATTAGTGACTTAAGCTGCATCTACTGACACCACTATAGTCAATGCCAGTAATATGCATCTTCAACAATTTTATTGCGTAATGAAATGAGTAATGCCGATATTACGTCATTATTGCTTAAATGCAGTATAATTTTCTAAAAAAACAGTTCAATGCATCCATCGTGCTGATCCTGAAGTCGGTTTGCCAATGTAGAATATATTTTCAGATTAATGGGTTCCTGTGTACATGACGTACGAACTCCGATTTCTTTAGCAACCTAATAAAATTCAAGGAAGGAAAATGAAAAGTACTAGGTTATTACATTACACTAGGTAGCATAACAAAACAGGTTAAAATATACCAAGAAATAATATTTCATTTTTCCATTCATATCCTGGAAGTATTTTAGAACCAATTTAAACAAATTAATAAATTATTAAAAACTGGGGATTGTATTTCACATTTCTTCTGAAAAAATGCTCTTAAACAATTCAGAATGTTAGAAGTTTATGCTAATAAATAGAGCTATTTTAGTATCATCATGTGTTTGTGCATTGCAGTGCTCGATAATTAAAATATCTTCAATCACTCCTATGTCGCAATCCATTGACGATTTGTAACTCATTATGGAAAAATATGTCAAGTTAAATTAATGAATTGATTATTTCGTATAAGACTATATTATAGACATGTTGTTAATACAATCTATGGGCAGTAGGTTATCGACAGAAGCGTTTTGTTTATAAATATTGTGCCTTCGCTTCTTCGTACTGTAATACGGACATTTTAAAAATGGAAATGAGGCATAATTTTTTCTACCTTCAAGTCTAAAAATAGAATTATTGTATGCAAATAGAATAATGCGCGAAATTATAAAAATTATGTAAACGTTGTTTTACACACCATGTGGTGGGTACATGATTTTGTATGTGAGAAGTTAACGAAGGTGAAAGATCAAACTATAAAATACCGCTGCCCAAGAAATCACCACATCTAATTTTTCCACATTTACAAGCTAAATCTCTGAAAGACGTAGTTGTTTTCCTACTTTGATTCTTTATCTAAATAACTATGAAATTTACATATGTATACAATACATCAATTGATTGGATGATCTTCCTGTACTTGCATGTACATAATTTATTGTTTATTCTAAAACTCATAATGTCTTTCGTAATATTTCATAAAAATACTTTATGAAATATGTAAATAATATTACATGAATATGTTTCTCCCTTGCAGCGTTTTTCCCTTACCACCCCTGTTGTTGTTTCAGGATACAATTTTCACAAAATGGGATGATATCCTTTATTACTTTCCCAAAATATTGAGATATTTGGATGATTTTGTAGCAGTATAATTTATTGTTTATTCTAAAACTCATAATGTCTTACTTTATGAAATATATAAATTATTTTTCCTTTACAATTTTTTTTTTTTTTTTTTTTTTTTTTTTTATCCCCCCCTGTCTGTTGTTTCAGCGATACAATTTTCAACAAAACGGGATGATATCCTTTATTACTTTCCCAAAATTGTTAAACTATCGTCATTAATGTTTTGTACGCGTATACTTCAGTTGACACAGATGGTAACTATAAAATAATAATTTGTGCTCTACATAATTATTTGTAATAAATGTTATCTCGGTAGGTATTCTTAATACTATACCAACTTCTAGATTCGGTAATTAAGTTTCGATAAGTCATATTTTTTTCTTCTGAATTACGATCCAAAGCTAAATTTTTTCCATTGGCTCCTGCAAACACCCTACAAACACCTCACAGAATCATCTGATTGACCTGATTGATCCCTTGACCCCCTATAATCCCCGATCCTAATGATTTCCTGACCCAATGATCCCATGACCTCAATGATCCCATGATTCCAGTGTTATCATGGCCACAATTATCTCACTGACTCATATGACCATGACTCCAACAACTCCATTAACCTTGTTGACCTTAATGACTCGATGGACTCAACTACGTGGCTGTGGAAGTACAGGATAATCCATTAACAAAGTAACCCCAGAAACACCTCAGAGAATCATCTGATTGGCCTGGTTAATTCCGTTGACCCCTATGATCCCCCCGATTCTAATGATTCCCTGATCCCAATGATCCCATGACCCCAGTGATATAATAGCCCCAATTATCTCACTGACTACCACGACCATGACTCCAATGACTCCAACAACCCCATTAACCTTGTTGACCTCAATGACTCGATAGACTCAACTACGTGGATATGGAAGTAGTGGAGACATAAAAATGTAATAAGTATTTGAATTCTTCTACCTTAAAAACCAATAAAACGACATGTTGCATTAATATATGTATTTATAATGTAAGTCATTAATCAATACATACAGGATGTCCCATTGGTGCTACACAGTAGCATACCGCCTTTATTATACGAAATACAAAACAATGTTTTATACATAAGTTGGAAAAAATATTTTTGTGAATATTTTGTTGTAAACATAGTCCTTTGCTTATAAAATGCTAATCTTCAAAAATGTTAATTCCAAGTATAGGGAATGTTTAACAAATGAAGAGGAGTACAAAATATACCGATAAGCAACGGCAAGTAAAATACCATTTAAGATTAATAAGAAAATGTGGTTTGAAAATGGTCAAATTAATATTTAAAAAAATGTGCAAACGCCCTGTACAAAAATCTGATATCTCTTGAATCCAGCACGCAGGACTAAGTTTGGACAATCCACGAATAAAATGTTGATTTCGTAATCTACTGAAAAAACTTTCCCAGTCATACTGATGGCTACCGCGATTGATATAGTTATGGGATGTTTTCTTAGGATATACCACATTTTTAGTAATAAATTGGTAACGCCTCATCTAAAATAAAAAAAAAAACTTGATATATTCGGATAGAGATATTTAAGCACTATCGTATGAGATACGATAATAAATATACATAAAAATATACATAAAAAAATATACAGTGTCCTACTTAAAATATTAAAGTGATGTAGTTGTAGCCTCACACAGAACATCCTGTGTATCTGAAAATATTTTTATATTGTGTCGACTTTAGTACCTTATGACTTGTATATATTTTTTTGTATTTCGTATAATAAAGGCGATATTCCAATTTATCTCATTAATGGGCGGACTTGTGTATGTTACAGTCAATTTTCCAAACCAAGTTTTTAACCCATTTGCTATATTTTAAGGGGGGCTTTCTCGCTTTTCGTTTTCAAAAAAATCGTTTTTTTTTTAGTTTTTTTACTGAAATCGATGCGTTATACATATAAGTGATCCGCGTATTAGATTTAGAGTTACAGCCGGATTAGTGACGACGGTTATGGCGCTTGAAAAGAGTCGCGCACGGAAAATGGAGGTGGACAGTGTAAAGGAAGTGTTTCAACGATCCGAAGAAAAGCATAATGTAAAATATGCTCAGTATATTGGCGGCGGGGACAGTAAGACCTTCAAGGCGATTTTGGATTTGGACCCGTACAACAACGATACGAATGAAAAAGGAATGTTTCGGTCACCTGGAGAAAAATGCATGGGAACCAGGCTCCGTAATGCGAAGAAAACAAACAAGGGACTCGGGGGAAGAGGTACAGAAAAACTGACAATCAAGGTAATAGGAGAATTGACAACTTATTACGGTCTGTTACTTATTATCCGTATTTGGCGAAATACGGATTCAGTGGAAAAAATGCGTGACGCTATCTGACGTGAAGCCAAAATGAGGTCTACAAGGCAGAGGAGGGTGTCCTGTACGGGCCCCGAATTGATAACGAACTGTAAGTAAAAAAAATTCATAATTATATGACAAAAAAAAGTAAAAAAAACTTCAAACGTTTTTGAAACTGGAATGAGATTTTTTCTCGGACACTAATTAACCGATTTTAATGATTTTTCTTTTAAAATGTTCACAAATGATGCCATTAGTGATCAACATAGGATTTTTTTTGATATTGCTAAAATTCGATTTTTAATAACAATTTAAAGGTAGAAATTTAAGGTGGAAATCGAACTTTTTTTTTTCAAAGTTGCACCAAATCGCATAAAATTTGGATTCAAAAAAACCCCTATGATAAACACTAACAACAACCCTATATTTTATAAAAATGTTTCATTTTTTGATTTCAGATGAATAGCGTAGTAGAAAATTCTCATTTACATGAGACATGTTCGCCTGAAGTAGCTGCATTGGAACAAGGATCGACGGCCGCCATTTTGGTTTAAAAAATAAATAAAAAATTAAATGTAACATACATACCTGTATCTTTTAATTAAAACAATGTCTCAATCCGTTTTATACTTTCTTAAAATAAATTCCCAAAAAACCTTTTTTTTCCAGCGAAAAAGCGGGAAAGCGCCCTTAATCTAGTATCCCCTCAACAAGCTAACACGTCAAATCAGAATATAAATTTTAATTTTATGTGACTGCATATCAAGAATAATACTGATGTTATGCTATGTGACATTCTTACAGATTTATTTGTTTAAAACATAAATAACGAACACAAAATTAGATTTTCGATTATATCGAGAATTAATTATTTTCAGAATTTGGTTAGAAGAGGCACGTGTTACGCAAATAATTATATCTTATTATCCTACTAGTTAACAAATGACCTTTCGATTGTTACAGTACATAAAAATAGGCTAGGTTAACACATTCTGAACTAATTAATACATAGTTAAAATCATCAGTCTGCATTGTTCGTAAATTACCTATTTACATACAATTTGTTTTCCTAAGGCAGACAGGAAAACAGTAAAATTTATCATATCCATTACTATGAACTTTTAATTTTAATATATCGAGCACCGGTTAAAAATAAAGTTAGAAATAAAAGCAGAATTATTTTTTTTATAAAACAATGGCACCCTGCCATGACTTGGGCTTGTGTGGCAAGGAGTGGTGTCGGAAACTTATTTTCATTACTTAATTGATAGACTTGGATGGTACATTTAAACATTCTTCATTATTGAAGAATGTATGTAGCTTCGTATGCCATCATAAAGCTCCCACGTTAACCTAACAGAACACTTTGTGGTCTGAAATGGAATCACGGCCACGCAAATTTTATTTTTCATGTAAACACATGTAACCATAGAGTAACATTAATAACCTCCATAAACAAGTAGTACTAACAACTTCCCCTAATAAACTCAAGATAAAAAATTAATTAACAGCCTTAGGAAAGTAATAAAATTAATGCTAATTAATTCAGTAACTGCACAAACAAGTTGTTACACTAGAAAGATAATAATGCCTATAGATTAGCACCAAGGATGTCCTCTGCGGTAATGTACACATAGACATGCAACTTTATTTCGCACATTAATCAGCCAACAAATAATTATTAAAATATATGTACTAACACGGTTGCATGTATGAACAATGTTAATAAATACAATTACAAATATGCACGTGACCGCTGCATGTATGTTCCTGGCAGAAACATAACATTCCCAAGCAACTAAAGCTTCAAACTCTGTATTATTGGTTTTAATATAGCCAAGATACTCCGTTACAATATTCTGACATTTGATAAATGTCAGAATGTGACATTTGTAAAAGTGACAATATATTTTTGTGTATCACTAACCAAATTGGAAGTTACATATTTTTTTCCGATATCGGTTTCATTAAATCGATATTTCTGTTAAGAACCAACCAAAAACATATATGCATGCCATAACAGCATATCATGCCATAATGCATCCATATGGTGTATCCTACTCAGCGACACCAACGTTTTAAGTGAAAGAACGCACTTCATGAATAAAAGGAAATCTGTTCATAATGCACATGCCATTTGTATTTCTAGTCACCAACAAATAAGCAGCAGTTCTACAGTGAGAATTTTGTTGACATCGAGTTGCAAGTGGTGAAGATTGCCAAAATCGCTATTAATTACTTGATGGTTCATATGACTACACTGTACACTACATACGATTGTTGTACTCAAACTGGTAGCTTTAACAGTCTGCTAGCAGGGTAGGAAGTGAATATCAAATGTTCTATTATGTCACGTTTTTGACATACACTTTGATAAAACTTTCGACCTACCTTTAATTACACATATTTTTAAACATGTCTTAGTTGAAGTTATCTGTCCATCTACATATCTAGAGAATTTCCGTATGTTAACGAATTTTGAGGACATTTGGCGACATCGCACTGAGAGTATAAGGGTTGACGGATTGTATATGGAGTGTGCCGAGGCTTTTCTCGGCGAATTTGAGAGCCAGACTTTATCAGATGCTCTTGATATATGATGTTATGTGAGATGTGTGATTTATGCGATGTGATCAAATGAGTATGTGTGCGAAAATAATTACTCAACACTGTGTTTTACGTGATGTATTCACTGTTCACTTAGCCTAAATATTTTACAATATGTTTCTTGATCTATAGAGACATC
>JAPWTK010000910.1:0-127862 GCA_029963805.1 Aromia moschata
GCCGTAATTTGAACATTTATAAACGGACTATCCTCAAATGGTCAACAACCTCACATTTTTTCCAACCAACAAATATATATCCAGATTGTATCAATATTTTCTTAATTGAGGAGGTACCTCAATCACAATGTTGAAATACCTAAAGTGTTTAACTTGGTAACTAGTTTGATATCAGGGTTTGAACATTTCAAAGACGATTTAGTAATAATATGTTCTCAACAATCTTACTATCTGTATTCAAATCCTCCGTTAAATAAACTTTTTTAATTAACAATCGTGGACTGAGCTTTAGGTTCATTAATCTTATACTTGAAACCTAGTTTACTTGTGAGGCCGTTTTTTAACTTAAACAATGATTCTTTATTTCCACAATGGATGACATTTCCGTTTTTATTTTCGTGGTACCATTGACATAAGCATTTAAATCACTGGCGATACTGAACGCGTAATGTCTTTAAAAACGTCCTCATATGATAACGAATTGTCATTGGTTTTTACCAAGGATTCAATGCTAGCTCATATTTATTTACAGAGTTTTTCACAACTTCACTATACGATGTCGATGAACTTGATTTCTTTGTCTCTAGTAATGATAAGCTACTTACAGTTCTTATTTCTTTTAGTTCTAGAATTCTTTCACTTAATAATTTATTTGTGTTTTCTAATTCACTTATTAATCTTTTAAGCACCGAGATTTCATTTTAATTGGTCTATTTCACAAGTGTAAACTGCAACTTTAATTTTTAATTCACTGATACCACTGCTTTCTACGTCCTTTTGAACATAGTTTTTACACAACCAATTCTCCTTTTCACAATAGAAAATAGATACTGCTGCATCAAAACATCTCTCATGAAGAAAGACACTGCCATTATGTTGTTAAATAAATATATTCATGAAAGTAGACATAACAAACAATAATAAATGAATAATAAACAATCTTAAAAAAACATTTTACCGAAATTTTAATTTTTTTAAAACTAGTGTACGAAAAATTATATATTATAAAACTATGTATAAAGAATATGTAGAAAAATAATTGAGTCTTAGAAATTTGTTATCTTAATTGTTTATAACAAACATATGGGTCATTTCACGCGAATTTACATTGAAACTTTTAATTTGACTGAAATATTTTTTTTATTGTTCTTTACACCAAAATATTCGATACGTATTTTTTCGTTTTTGGGGAAATCGCAAAAATTTCGACTTTATTAGTATTCGAAATCTGAAAGTACAAAAAAACACTACATTTTTGTTCGCTGATTACTGGAAAGTACGGTACATTCAAAGAAAAGTTGGGGCAATACAATTTAGGGTTTTCTTCTTCTTTCCAGCCATGTGGTAATGTGGTAAAATGTAGTAATTTTTGACAAATTTCTATTGTTTAATTAGCGACTTTTCATAAACAAATACACTTTTTTCAAAGTTGGAATTTTTTCAATTTTTTTGCTATAAATATTGTTTAAACTATCAACAAAGTACTGTAAAATTTGTAGAGTGGGTAGTCTGTAACTTTTTTAGATACAAATTTTTAAAGAGAGGCGAGCACGCTTGGAGTGCGAGCTGTACGGGATCCTTCTCGTATAAACTCGTCACGACTCGCGGTTGTTCCTGTAGTCGTGGTGATTCCATTTTTGAGCCATCTTGCAGCAAGTGCGTCGTGGTAACTTGTTTTTCAACAACGTCAGTTTCATTTAAAGATCGTTGTTGCAACCCTTTTAAAAAGTAGTCACACCAAAAGTGTTAATAAAAATTTACGGCGCCCATCGCCTTCCTTATGTAAAGTCGATCATGTTTGAATGCAAACGATAAACTGTGTACATCAGTGTAGACAAAAAATCGGAAGAATGTTCGATTCTGATTGTTGTGAGTATATTATTACTAAATTGCAAAATAATGAATTCAAAGTATTATTATGATGTGCATTATTATCGCTTGCAAATTTTAGTGCGTTTCGAATCTCAACCTACCGAATTTGAATTTGCTATCGGATTCAGATTCTTCCGACGATGACACCTGTTCTCTTTTTTGATGACGAATCAGATGTAGAGTTCAGAAAAATCTTGTTATGAATTGTAAATGTGCTTATTGTATTCATTTGTTAAAGGATCAGTCTGAAATGTGGCTAAATTAATATCTGAATTAAATTTGCAAGCGATAATAATGCACATCATAATAATGCTTTGAATTCATTATTTTGCAATTTAGTAATAATATACTCACAATAATCGGAATCGGAGCATTCTTCCGTTTTTGTCTACACGACGTGCACAGTTTATCGTTGGCATTCAAACATATCAATTTTTTACATAAGGAAGGCGTGGGCCTAAATTTTCATCTGTTATTTACCCTTTTGGTGTGACTGCTTTCTTTAAAAGGGTAGAAACAACGATCTTTAAATGAAACTGACATTGTTGATAAAAAAAAAAATGTTAAATGTGACGCACTGCTGAGGCTTATTCAAAAATGCGGAATCAGCCGATACGCAGATGCGAATGCGAGTCGCGACGAGTTTATAAAGAAGCATCGTGGCCCGCGCGCTCCAAGCGTGCTCGCCTCTCCTCAAAAATTTGTATCTAAAGTTACAGACTACCCACTCTACAAATTTTACAGTAAATTGTTGATAGTTTAAGCAATATTTATAGCAAAAAAAAAATTGAGAAAAAAAATGTCCAACTTTTTGAAAAAGTGTATTTGTTTATGAGTACTCATTGGTTAAACAGCAAAAATTTGTCGAAAATTTTTTACCTTTTTTACCACATGGCTGGAAAAGGAGGAAAATTCTAAATTTTATTGCCTTAGCTTTTTCTTTGAGCATACCTTCCAGTAATAAGCGAACAAAATGAGTGTTTTTTTTGTACCTCAGAATTTCGAATACTCATAAAGTCGGAAACTTTGATTTCCCAACGAAAAAATACGTGTCAAAATATTTTGGTGCAAAAAAATCAATAAAAAATGTTCGGTCAAATTAAAATTTTCATTGTAAATCCGAAATGACCTATATACATTATTGCCATTTTGCACCAAATTCTAATAACTTAGATTTCCAAGAGTCAAGAAAATATGTATGGACATGTATATAAAATGCAAAAATATATGAGAAGTGTGAAAAATTCTTAGACTAAAATGGTGATACATATTTGTACCACCGCCCCTGAAGGGTTAACTTTAATAATTATTTGTGTTATTTATTTAAATTCAGCCACTAACGTTGTTCACATCCTCTTCCGAAAAGCACTGAATTATATTATATATATATTTAATGCATATTAATATTTAATTCAAAAATCGATGGAAGAAAGTATGACATATACAGGGTGTTATTCCATTAAAAAATAACGTTAATTTAACAGCTGCTACATTTTGTTTCAATCGTTTTTCTAACAACATAATATGATTCTGAATAGAATTATTCTGAAATTACAAGAAAAAATAAGTTACCCCTGTAAAAAATATTTTTGTAGGTCTAAAAATAACGGAGAAAAGGGGGGGGGGGTGATTCTAACGAACTCATCCTGTACATATACATGTTACGGGAAAAGCAGCCAAAAAAGATCGAATAAGGCCAAGAAAGCTGTAAATCGGTGATGTGGCAAAGGAAGCAACGCATCCCAAAGTCATAAAACACACCAGAATTGCCGTATATTGAACGGTTTAATAGGGGTAACAGATTGTAGGTAGGTACGCTAAGACGGTACTTCTTGCACGCCAGACCACTATTTATAATCATAAAATCTATAAGAAAGCCAAATTAATATGCATGAAAGTCTGAAAAGCAAATGGCTCATAATTATTAGTTATGGATGCAAAAGAGATCTCGAGGCAGTGGAGCTGGGGATCGACTAATAAAAATCTAAGTAGGAGGAAGAAACTTGAATAAATTTTTGTACAGTGTGGCGCAAAATTTATTATACGTTTCGGAAGGGGATGTAAGCAATAAAACGATGGTGAGTCCCGTCAAATACGTTTAAGCGGTTTCACTTGTGATATACGCTCCTTAATATTCTACGACTAATGTTATGGACAAATTACTTAGATGAGAGACCAACCAACCAAGGGCGTAGCCGAAAAATACTCGGGAATGCGGTTGCCGTTGTCTCTACTGACCTTTTTTTTGACTTTTTTGTTTAATCTGCATTGGACGCCCCCCCCCCCCCCCCCAAACTTAAATACTGGCTACGCCCTTGCACCCAACCACCAACATTTTTTTATCGCCTAAATCGTTCCGAATCACCGACCGATCACTGGACCGATAGTTTTCTTCATGTAGATATATTTGCTTGATCTTCATATAGAGTATTATGTCAACTATATCGACCATTTTTTTGACAATATAAATAAACTGATGGCGGGCAAACTGAAGTAAGTCTTTCAAATGTACATTCAATAACTTTCGAATGGAAATAGTTCTACGTTTCTAGTTTCGGTGTTGCAAATGACAGAAATGTGGAATCTTTTTCATTTTTAACAGTTTTCGAATGGACTGAGAAATAAAAAGGCACGTTCGAGTTTAACTGTGGACAATGTATATTTTTCCAATTTAATTTACTGGATCATCATTTATCAATATTTTTCACATTTTGGCCAACTAGATCTGAGAAATAAAAAGGAACTTTGGCTTTAAATGGGACACAATGTATATTTTTCCTCAATTTTAATTTTGGCATTCTGACTAAGAACAAAATAATAATTCACACATTAGAACTCATTCTCAAATTGTTCTATTTTTAAGCCTAGAGTGCTGTAAATGGAGTAAAAAAGCATTAAATACTAGATTGGTACCATTGGAGGAGATGTACCCAGGGTATTCCCATTGGCAAAAATGATATAAATGACCTTGGAATTAAAATTGCTCCTAATATTACAGTTTTAATGAAAATCGTTTTTTTACATTTTTCTGATGAAAATACAGTGCTTTTATGGTTTTTACTCTAACCACAAGATATAAAAATAAAAACAGAAATTTTGAGAAAAAATTAACAAAAAATGATTATTTTGATGCCTGTTACGTTAATATCAACTTAAAATTTGGAATACTTACATACGTACCATGCCGAGGTCTGGAGCTCATTAAATTTTGAGCTTAATCGGTAGAGGGGTTGGGGGTTAATGGGGATAAACCACTTTTTCCTTGACTATTGGAAATTCGCAAACGGTAAGATGCAAAAACGCAACATGCACTTCAAATTTACACATGTATGTAACGCAGTCTACAAATGTTTAGGTTTTTAAGAGGGCTTTCCCGCTTTTTCGCTGGAAAAAAGGTTTTTTTTTGGGAATAATTTTTTGAAGGAAGTATAAAACGGTTGAGACATTTTTTTTAATTAAAAATACGGGTATGTAGGTTACATTTGATTTTTATTTATTTTTTAAACCAAAATGGCGGCCGTCGATCCTTGTTCCAATGCATCTACTTCAGGCGGATATGTCTCATGTAAATGAGAATTTTCTGAAATAAAAAAATGAAACATTTTTATAAAATATAGGGTTGTTCTTAGTGTTTATCATAGGGGTTTTTTGAAATTCAAATGTTACGCGATTTGGTGTAACTGTGGAAAAAAAGTACGATTTTCACTTTAAATTTCTACCTTTAAATTGTTATTAAAAAATCAATTTTTGCAATATCAAAAAAATCCTATGTTGATCACTAATGGCATCATTTGTGAACATTTTAAAAGAAAAATCATTTAAATCGGTTAATTAGTGTTAGAGAAAAATCTCATTCCAGTTTCAAAAACGTTGTTTTGAAAAATGCGTTTGAAGTTTTTTTTACGTTTTTTTTTCATATAATTAAGAAATATTTTTACTTACAGTTCGTCATCAATTCGGGGCCCGTACAGGACATCCTCCTCTGCCTTGTAGACCTCATTTTGGCTTCACGTCAGATAGCGTCACGCATTTTTTTGCACTGAATCCGTATTTCGCCGAATACGGATAATAAGTAACAGACCGTAATAAGTTGTCAATTCGCCTATTACGTTGATGGTCAGTTTTTCTGTACCTCTTCCCCCGAGTGCCTTGTTTGTTTTCTTCGCATTACGGAGCCTGGTTCCCATGCGTTTTTCTCCAAGTGGCCGGCGCGTTCCTTTTTCATTACTTTCGGATCGTTGTTGTACGGGTCCAAATCCAAAAGCGCCTTGAAGGTCTTACTGTCCCCGTCGCCAATATACTGAGCATATTTTACATTATGCATTTCTTCGGATCGTTGAAACACTTCCTTTACACTGTCCACCTCCATTTCCCTGCATGACTCTTTTCAAGCGGCGGGACCGTCGTCACTAATCCGGCTGTAACTCGAAATCTACTATGCGGATCACTTTAAAATTTCAGGACAATAAATTTGAATGTATAACGCATTGATTTCAGTACAAAAAAACTATTTTTTGAAACCGAAAAGCGGGAAAGCCCCCTTAAGGGTGGGTAGTTGGGGAGTTGAGGGGGAAGGAGAGTAAGTATTTAAAATAGGCCAAATTAACATTTTTAACATACATTTTTGTAACTATACAGATACAGTGGCGGGAGCTTAAAAAAATCCTACTCTTGTTGGCTTCCTCCCAGGGGGGACGAAGGTAACTAAACAAAATAAAATAACATTATGTCATTTATTTTGAGTTGGCTTATGGTGGTATTTGTCGTCCCACGGTAGGGGTGGGAACAAATGGGTTGTATTTTAATATGAATTAAGAAATATGTTCATATGACGTGTCGTTTTGTAGGTTTCTGGAGTAGAGGACTTCAAATATCACATGAATTAGCCTCTACTCTCATTTCTACTACTATGCCCATTTCCAATACAATAATTATGACCTTTTCATTTGCCATATGTTATAAAAATCATATGGATTATAAAAGTTATTTTGGCCGTATAGTTGATTTATAAAAGTTATAAAGTTCATATAAGTCATAAGGCTTATATAGGTCATATTTGTCATATCGGTCATATAAGGGTATGTGACCTAGGTTATGATGGGTCATACAATATGATGAGTCTCACTATATGACTATAGATGAGTCGTAAAGGTAGTACAGATCATAAAGGTCATATTGATTATATGGTTCATAAAGGGCATAAAATACATATGGGTCGTAGAGATCACAATGGTCTTGTTGGTCATAAAAATCATAAAAATCGTATGGGTCATAAAAGTCGTAAACGTGTATAGGTTATAAAATCACATGTTTGTAGATATTAGGGTTACATTAGTCATAAAGGCCATACGAGTCTAGGTCACATCTTGTCATAAAGGTCTATCTTGTCATAAAGGTTATATATTGCATAAAGACTACAAAGGGTATAAAGGTAATTAAGATGTTATTCCAGTTTTGACACTTTTAAAAATCAGACAAACGTCTGATTTAGTTTGATTAAATATGAAAAAAAAATGATGTGGAAGTAGTAATTCCTTAGGCAGCGGTTTTTCCTCCTATATTTTTGACTATTTTTTTTAATCGATTATGTGGCAAACGAAAATAATGGAATCGCAAACCTTCGTAAACAAATCGCAAACGAGCGCAAACAAAATAATTTCCAGTTTTCAAAAATGGGGAGCCAACTTCATATACACATTTATGTTCATATTCATATAAAATGCCTATGCTCTCTAAGAGAAACTGCCATTTTTAGAGTTAATTTACCTGTGGAAATCAGGGTATGTTATGTCATGTTTAATCACCCTGCCTCAGTAACCACCCACTATAAAAGGTATGTGGTACAATACCTTTTTTCTTGATATGAATCATAGTATCGATGTTACGGACATTCCTCCAAGAATACTGGGGGAAGTGCACTAGCTTGTACACTGGTAGACCTTCCAGAATAAATTCTTCGTAAATCGTTGAAATCATCGACATCGCATAAGGGTACATTTTTTGTTTGGAAAGTTTAGAATTGTAATTTTTGATCAGAAGATACCATTTTAGTCAATGGAGCAGATGTTGGGCTTCGTGTCGGACAAACTCCGCGTTGAATTGTAAATAGTTTACTAGGACAATTGTTAACCACATAAAATTTCAAGCAAAAATATTTTCTCATTCTCAAGATATTCCAAAAACATTTTTTTTTAAACTTTAACCCTGTATATCAGTAACAACAAACTTTCAGAGGTATGTTGTAAATGGATTTTTTTCAACAAATGACTCATACTATCTGTTCCCCAAGTTATGGATATTCCTCCCGAGACATCCAGTATATTTCATCTTCAATCAAATGAATTTGATAAAGCTATTATGTAGGATACGATAAGATAAATAAAAAAAACTATGGGCTGGAGCCTAAAATGGTTGTCATCCGATATACATATGTAACTGCTAGCTGTACTCACCTCAGCTCATGTCCAGATTCGGCGCGCACCAGGTTAGTTTGCACGGAGCCGCTGAAGATGGTGCCCCCTCTCCGTTGACCCGAAGGTTCTCGGCGCCCACTACCACCTCGTTGGCGTCGGCAGCGAAGAGTAGCGTCCCCCGGTCGTCCATGATTTTAAAGTTGTTCGTTAGGCACTCGAAACGGTCACTTCCTGGAATAAACGAGTTGCTTTCGTTAAAACTTCGGCGCTGTTTTGTCAGCGGCATTTTAATAATAACTGTATGTAGGTAATGGTCGAATGTCTCGATTTTTACCGGGACCCTATCTTTGTTGCGTCATTCATGTTAAAAAAACGAGTATTGTTGTGTGCGTATTATGTAGAAACTGGCAAAACTTTGTCGGCCGTCCTTTCGGGTTCTTTTTACGGGATGGTATAAACTTTTATACATATATAGGAACAAAAGTTAGGATTCATATACAGGATGTCCCCAGTTCAGTGTTGCCTATACCACAAATATAAAAAAATCCAGAACAAAGTCACGTTTCATAAAAAAAAAATTTTGCCTTGAAACTCCCGGAAAGATTTATTTATTCAATTATATTAGACTATTTCCAGTTTTTACTCCAGTGTAATATATTTTTCACTTTTCGTAATAAAATACCAGCAAACTGTTAATACAGACATTGCTTAAATTTTAATTGTAATTCAAATAATGCTTACTTTACAATATCGAATCATCTTGTTACATTAAATTATACAACATTAAATAGCATTAAATTAAACAGCATCGACAACATTTATTATTGTCACGCATTTGAATTGTTTTATGAAACATACATAGAAGTTAAAATTACCCGCCAAAATTTGAAAAAACTAATACGAGAATTTGATTTAACGGGAGAGAGTAAAAAAAGTAAAAGGGTCAAAACAACGCAATGACGATGATACAACTACAATATTAGTTTTGGATTCAGCAGTGCGAGCAAATCCGAGACCTACACGAAGGAGAGATTTGAACAAATTTATATTAGCAAGACACATATTTAAAGGATTTTTAAGGAAAATAAGTTTAACACCTTTAAACCAAAAGTAATGCACACGCTAGAAGTTTGTGATGATGAACTCCATTAAACTTCTGTTTAGAAATTGTAGAAATAATTGCAGCTGATAGATAGTTAAAAAAAATATTGTTGGTTTCGTTGAGAGCAGTTTTTCTACCAATAATGAGGTACGTATACTACGTACTATTTAGTACTATTTAGTATTCTCGTAAAATGACCGTTTTTGGCCGCAAGAGAATCCATTATTATAATTATAGCTATACCTCTTTTAGCATTGAACACCAAAGATAACAGAGATGTAGTTTTTGTTTTAATATTTTTAACATGCTGATGTATATTAGCTTGACACGTTGTAACAAATTTTGCAACTCAAATAGTCTCGAGAACAGTAATAAACAGGTCATGTTTATCAATTGAAAATTTGACGACATGTCGTAGACGATAAAATTAAACCTGAAAAGGTGCCAACAAAATAATGTGGCAATGGTTGATGTTATATAATTTTATTACTGGTAAACATCAAACACAACATCAAAGAGAAGAAAAAAAATAAAAATGAGATGTTTTAATTAGCGATATATTTGTGTCGATTGTTATTTATGTACCGAAGAATGCACAGTGTGTGGAAGTGACATTTATTTGATAGTTTAACTACTGAAGTTAAAACAGTTAAAAGGTTATTATTGGAGTATCAGATTTTCATTTCACTTCCAGCGGTGTCAATCAGCTCACCCGTCATCAATTGTGAATGACACCCGGCTTTGGGTCGAATTACGGGCGAAGGTTTTTGCTTGTTGTGCCCGCAGGTGGTTTTAGGCGTTCCGCTCGAAAATATGTACATATTTTATTTATTTAGTGTGCATACAGGGTGAGTTAGAAAGAACAGGAGATACTAGACACCAAAATATTGCGATTAAGCTTAACATGCCAATGTCGCTGATTTAAGATATACTGCGTGTTCAAAATTTAAATTTTATTCTGAAATGTGTCAATAATTGAGAAAGTTTTGATAGTTGTAACGAAATTTTAGTTAATTTCGTTACATTCTCTTATACCAGGTACGTATCAAGCATTAAAAGAGGTAAGCATCCAGTAGATCAGTTATCTCACTTCAACTCGTTGCTTCTATGGCTAAATCATTTAGGTCCGAGTAAATGGAAAGTAGCCTACACGCCGTAGCATTCTTTTGGTAATGTACTCTTTTGATTTAACGATATATTTGAATTTGAAATTTGAATTTTTATATTTCTGTTGATAAACCTATGGTAGAATTATAAATTCTAGCTGTGATTAATCATATTTTTTGTATTTCTTTGGACAATTTAGGGAATTTTCATTGCGGACACGAGGTGTCCTTGAATTATTATAGGGACGGTATTGTACCGACTTTTCATTTTTTGTAGTATATATGAACATATATTTTGGGTTCTGAATTTTGTACGTACGAACAGTACAAGAACCAAACTATCCACCTGTTGAACGAGAGATATAAGCCATAAACGATCGATACAGGACTCGTGGCTGTCGAGGCCATTTTGGTATTCCGAGCGTCCAGGTAAGGTGATTTTTTTCTTTTCTTTGTTGGTTATACCTGTATACCATATATTTATTCAAATTTGTAAAAGAAAAAGAGCCTTACCTGAATTTCGCTAGGCAATCTTTTTTTTCGATGAATATAGCCTAGCTCCTGTCTCAAGCAACAGGCTTATCTTGAGTTTTTTGTGCAATTTTTATCTTAATTTTTTTGAATTCCACAGCTTGATTTTATATCACGTTTGCTGGGTCTCTCCACAGAGATTAACTGTATTGAGTTATTAATTTTATCGTTAAATCATCAGCTGCCTGAAATTATACTGCTGTCCTAGAGAGGGCTATAGTTTTGTTTTTCGAAATTCGTCTCTTAACTAAACTGCTGGCCACTCGAACTTACACATAGAGAATTTTAAGAGCTAGTTTTTTTCGGATTAAGCTGCATGACGTATATTTATCGTAGGACCATAGGTTTATTATATACGGGGTGATCAATGAAGTCATGCAAAAAATCAAAAAAGTTTGTATGAGTGAAACTTGGGTTACAAAATTTTTAAAATGCTATAACCTCACATTGGATTGACGGTACTTGATGATTTTTGCGGATTTGGAATCTTTATTTCACGTATATTTTCTCTGGTCTAAGCATTTTATTTGAGGGTTGAAATTTACACTTTCTTCTCACTGTTCTGTCCGAAACTCACACCCCAGTTTGTTGTCTCAAAGAATCATTCAGTTTGACAGAGTTCTTTGTCCACTCCCATGCCCATAATTATGATCGGGTGTAATTTCTACGCGACGCGTCGATTTCAAAGTAGGCATTGGAAAAACAAATTTGTTGCTATGGAATTAAAAACTGTTAACATTATTCTAGAAATAATCTGACACATTTCAATGTTATAATTTTGTAAATTTTAATTAATATGAGGCGTTTAACCACGGCAGAAAGGGAAAATTGCATTCGACTTCTTAACGAAGGAATGTCAAAAGAGCAAATTGCGCACATTTACAATGTCAGCCGAAAGACAATTTATAATATGAAGCGCCGCGTCAAAACTACTGGTGATCATAATTATGGGCATGGGGGTGGACATACTAAAAAAATGAACCAAAGAACCGAAAGAATTTTAATGAGAGAAACTCTGCAGAATGTGTCGCAGAGCAAAATGTGTGCGGTTATTACAACACCATAGAGCGAATAGGTGGGCATGGGCAAATCGGCATGCGAATTGGGGTAATGCAGTGTGGAGCCATTGTTTATTTACTGACGAAAGAATATTTAATTTGTTTCACTCCAATGGCCGGATGTTAGTTTGGAGAAGGCCAAATCAGCGATATTTGGAGGAAAATAATAAACGTGTTCTTGTCGCTACGTTTTTGTTTATTATCGACCCGGTATAATGTGTAAATTTCAACCCTCAAATAAAATGCTTAGACCAGAGAAAATCTACGTGAAATAAAAATTTCAAATCCGCAAAAATCATCAAGAACCGTCAATCCAATGTCAAGTTATAGCATTTTAAAAATCTTGCTACCCAAATTTTATGTTGATTAGTGCGTCCAAAGCCTAAGGGCCTTAATCCAAAAACTGACAAAAACGTCTAGAGATATTGATGTTACCTTAGTAACGAACCATATTGCAACGACCAAAAAAATTTTTTACGGAAAGTTCACTCATACAAACTTTTTGATTTTTTGCATGACTTCATCGATCACCCCGTATATAATAAACCTATGGTCCTACGATATATATACGTCATGCAGCTTAATCCGAAAAAAAAATAGCTCTTAAAATTTGCAAGCCGCGTTCAAAAATTTGCATTCCTGTTAAAAATATTGAACTCTAAATTTTGCCTAAAAGTCCCTATGTGTAAGTTCGAGTGGCCAGCACTTTATATTGTCTTTTGATCTGATTACTGCAATTTTTTGTCTCTTTAATTATTGTAAATTTTCTGACTAATATATTAATTGCTTTGATTATTTAGTAAAATGTTAAGAAACAAGTTTCATATACCGGCTGTCTCATTGTAATTTTCTTGGCTATCATTTTGTTAATTTAATTATTACTGTAATTAGTATAGTAGATATATAATCATCCACTGGTTATTTTTATATATTTTTTTTAATAGTTGTGTGCTTAGTTTGCAAAATTTGTAATTTATTCGACGATTTTATTTGTAACTACACCGGCAAGTCTAGCTCTGTTACTGTTTTTTTAAAACTTTTCATGTAACATCGCTGAGCCATTGAAGTAGAAAGAAGTCGTGCGAGTAGTAGCTATCAGAGAGATAAGAGTCAGTGGACGCAACCCTTGACGAAGGTACTTTGACCATCTGACTCGTGGAGTCACGAATCTGTGCACGAGCTTAAGTCATCTAAGGTCCGGAATATTGAGCGTACTTTTGGATTCGACTTGTTTTATGCATGACTCAACAAAAATTTGTTTTAATTTACCTAAATAATACGGTGAAACTAGCGTCCTCTAGGATCAACGTCAAAATAAGGTTAAAATTCGTAATTCTCACACCAAAAAACGTAACATTTAAACTTTGATCACGGCGTATCACCAGCGACGTTGGTATAAGGCGTGTTGAGCTCAATCATAATATTTTGGTGTCTAGTATCTTCAGTTCAGTGTTGGCCCACTTCTTTCTGTTAATTTTCTCAAGTTAATTAATATTTACTTTAGTTACTATCTAAAATATACAGGTTTGTTTTAAAGATTAAATACATAAACGAAGTGACTTTTTTTATGAGTTTGTTTCTTTAAAGGTAACGGCGGAATCAGCCTACCTGTTAAAATAGTCTCCGTTTTTTCGAAAGTAACTTGCATGGAAAATACGTCGCTGGTAAACACGTCAACCCAATTGAATAATTATGAACAATTCTAATGCCATCGAAATACAGTACAGTGCTTGGCAAGAATGGTGGCAGAACAGGTTAAGACTTCTTATCAACAACAAAATAATCTTCCTCCAAAAGCCATAGTACTAGGGAATATATAGTAAAGGGAATATATTTGTGACATATATTACTCTAGATGTTACATTTATTGCCCATCCATCAACACACCAATCTCAAGACTAGTGTAATTCATGACTCCTCAGGCAACATATATGATGTTTTCAAGTCATGTTTTCAATTCAATATCATTCGAGCGATAATTATTGATAATAAAGCCATTTTCCTCATAATTCAAGCATAAACTATTTCCTGAAGTCTTTAGACTATTGGACTATAGGAATCGTGTCTGAAATTGTGAGAAGAAAACTAACATTAAAAAAGTTTTTGTGTGTGTTTTTTTTTTATAAAATATTGACCTGAGGAGATATAAAAGTTGCAGAAGACAAATCAAATATGTAGCCTGGGAACGAAACATCACATCATGAACGAAAAATCATGTCGTCTGGATTATCCGCGCTTTTTAATTATTCGGCAAAGATTCGGTCCGGGCTAATCTTTGGTTCTAATGCAATTTGATTGAAGTTACGAGTATAACATTTGATTTTTGCAATTTGAAATGATTATACTTTCTAAAAATAAAATAATAAAAAAATAGTTTTTTTTTACATTTAAAGAGTTATTCATGGAGATAATCAAAGTATGTTCGTTAAGGTTCAGTCGCTATAAATAATGATTATTGATCATGATAGATTTGGATAAGTAAACAAGTGAGAAAATACAAATGAGTAAACAAAAATTAAAAAAAAACAAATCTGAAGACACATTCATACCTTATATAGTAATACATGTATATTAAAATAAATACTTAATATATAAAATCATATCTAATGCATACATTTATTTGATGAATATGTTGTAAATATATATAATCACAAGTCAGTGTTAATCTCTCGGTAATTCGTTGAATTCTACTAACTAAAGTAAGAACTACTTTAGTTACTAAAAGTGCTACTAACTAAATTAAGATTTTTAAATAGGACCTTATTTTTTAACTTATTTTTTTCAAATAGCGCGCTACCATTATACCGCATATCCCTGAATGATGTTAACATGCCATATCTCTATTATTTGAAAAGATACGCACTTGAAAAAAATCTGCAAATGGCACGATGATTGTAGTGTAAAATCCGTGTTGCATTATGTAACCTTTAAGAAACCCCTCTCAAGTTTTTTTTTAAATAGCACCCAAACCGTCACAATGCCGTATTGCTCTTTTGTCACTTACATCTAACTTTGTGATTAAGAAGGGTGTAAAAATGTATCAATTACTTTGCAATCTAAATTAATACAGCCATTAAATTACTTTTAAATATCAATAATGTTATCATTAGAGTTCATGCGAGCGCGGAGTGTAACAGGACCGTAGTCAGTTTACGAATGAAAATGTTAATATGTTCACAAAAACTATGTTGCATCATAGTACATTATTAAATATTATTACTTACTACCAAGCGCGAATGTTACAGGGTCGACACTGTTAATGTCCTGCCCTTGAGTCGTTGGCATTCACAGCTCACAGCTGACTTGCATTATGAAAACTGCGCTAGCAATTTTAGTTACTTATGGCACGCTGTAACAGACAGTCGCCGGTATCGCATCGCGTTGATACGTTTCGTGTTTACGTATTCGCCGTGTGTTTAAATAACTTTATAAATATTAATAATTATTAGTTGATGAGAGAAGTGAATAAAGTGAGGTACCAAGCCAAAGGTGAAAAGAAATAGACGGGAAGTATTTCAAAGGGGGAGGATACCATTATATCACCTTGGTATTTTAAATAGAACACCCTGCACATTGTTACACCAGGCGATAATGTTTAAAAAGCTCTATTCGAATATATAAAGTTTTTTTGGAATGGGGCGTTGCCAAACAATAACTGAAAATGCGTTATTTTCTAAGAAAACTTCTTAGAAAATTAAATCAATCGTGATAGCCTTAATACTGACCTTTAGGAAAACAAAATTTTATTCATAGATTATCCAAACTTAGTCCTACGTGTCGCAACCATGTACAAGAAATCTTAGTCTCTGGTACACTTTTTTAAAGAAATTATTATTATTATTATTATTATTATTATTATTATTATTATTATTATTATATCATAACGTTTTGTTCACTACGGGTTCGTAAGGTGTGAAAATTAACTCACACTCACACTTTCAACTGACACTATTTATTTAATAAATACTAATACGGCTTAAACACTATGTGACTAACACTAATTTATTTTTATACAATTTACATATATTCGATAGTTGTACGAAGACCGCGACCGCGCATAATTTATTTCATAGATAGACTAAAAAAATCTCACGTCGATATGCCTCTCATATATCCCTGTAGAAGGATCGCGTATGTGCCAGTAGCCGCTAGCCGTTCTATTCCGGATTACCCGAGATGTATACGGAACTTTCGAGATCCGTGCTTCACATGCAGGTGTTTATTGTTTACCGTAGGTTGCCACGGTCGGATCGTCACAATATATGTATTATTATTATATTATTGAACTGTTTCAATATTTTACTTGCCTGTTGCATTTATTTTTCACTCCTCTTCAAACATTGTTAAGTATTCCGATATCTAAAATAAGTATTTCATTTGACTATCGTAAGTACTTATCACACAAGCGTCTTAAAATTTTTGGAAGTTTAGCAGTTTTGTTGGCTATAACTGAAAATTCGAACATAGGTGCAATGTAAACACGTTTTATCCTTATCATATTCAGTTTTTCTACGAATCAAACAACCGCCGTGATTACGAGACAGCTTTTTCTCAAGACAGGCCTTTTTTTCTTTGATCTTCTGCTTTTTGGCGATGAAGCCACTTTCCATAAAAACGGGAATGTTAATAGGCACAATTTTCATTAAAATGCCACGGAAAACACGTTGTTTATCAAAACACAGACCCGGTAGCTATTAAATTTGGGGGGGGGGGGGCATTGTAGGTTATCCACGTCTTGGACGTTTGGACGTTGTGGACGTTGGACGTCCACCGGCAAGATCAGATGATCTTACCAAGTCGGTTTTCTTCTTATTGGGCTTCGTAAAAGATCAGATGAAAATTAGAATTAATGAAGCATTTAGAAGTATTTTAATAGAAACTCTTCAAAATATGAGTAGAGTACTTGAATAACGTTTGAAGTTATGCATTAACAAAAAATTTGCCACCATCTTCAAGATTAACCACAGTGCATAATATTCAAACTTCAGTTCTGTTTTATTTTATTTTATTATATATCTTTCTTTTGTGTTGTGTTTTGTTTTGTTTTATTGTTTTATTTTTAACATGAGGATTTGCTTTTATTATTAAATTTGTTGATACCTAACTGCATTTTCTATTGTTTTTCATTAAAAATGTAAACTCTTTCCATAGCGCACTAGTTAAGATAGAAGAAATTACTGAACAAATAGCTGTTATTTAAAAAATGCTAATTATTTTTGAAAATAAATACTAATTTTCGCTATAGGGAATACTTAATTAATTTTGAAGAGGAGAAAAAAGTAGACGCAACAGCCAAATAAAATACAGGGTATTTCACTTGGAATAGATGAAAAAAATGTGGTTTGAAAATTGCCACATTTATTTAAAAAAACACCATGTCTAAGAAACAGATTTATTTCATGCGACACGCACTCCAGACAAAGGAACTCAAAAAAGGTCTGTTTAAAAAAATGCCAACCAGGATTTTTCAACGGGAATGCGTACCTCTCAATACGTATAACTATTGTACCTAAATTCCAAAGTGCGTCGATGTTTAATTAACAAGTGAAGTTAGGAAAATAACTTTTTGACTTATATAAATTTATCCTTGGATTTTATAAATACACGTCCGTGGAAGAAGTTATAGGTATTAAAAATATCTACAAAATGAGCCCAACCCCATGAAAATCGAATAATTAGTTTTTTAACAAAATGCAAAAAACTGCTAAAAACGGTGTTTTTAATCATTTTTTAACATTCTGGAGTGGGTACTGATTCAGTTCAGAAGAAGATTAAAACACTTCAGTTTTAATCTTCTCCTGAAGATGCCAACTTAGTTGACGAAACGTGCGTCGAGAAAAGTATAGTAGTTCGGTATTTCGTGGAAAACGTCCAGTTTTTTATTTTTTAACATTAACAAAGTTTACTACATCTACGTTCATTATTGTTAATGTTAAAAAATAATTAAAAAATAGCGTTTTTAGCAGTTTTTTTTGCATTTGGTCAAAAAACTAATCATTCGATTTTCATGCGGTTGGACTCATTTTGTAGATATTTTTAATACCTACAACTTCTTCCAGGGACGTATAATTGTAAAATCCAAGGATAAATTTATAGTCCACCAAAGTCAAAAAGTCATTTCTCCTAACTTCACTTGTTAATTAAACATTGATGCACTAATTTTCAGCTGTTGGAATTTAGGTACCTACAATAGTTACATGTATTGAGAGGTATGCATTCCCGTTGAAAAATCCCGGTTGGCATTTTTTTTTTTGCTAAAACCCCCTTTTGCCTGGAGTAACGTAAGAGTAAGTTGGACAATCCACGAATAAAATTTTGTTTTCCTAAAGTCAGTATCATGGTTACCACGAACGATAATTGTATTTATTGCGTAGCTTTTAGTACATTACACCTTTTTTATAAAACATTTTTTTTATCTCGTATAATAAAGGTGGGATGCTACTTTGTCGCACTAATATGCCACCCTGTACATTACTGCTTCAGAGGCGTATACAGTAACTTTCATTAACTGTATATATTTTTGTTGTATAAATAAGTTTTTGTGGATATTTTTACACAAATAAACATTTTTAAAATTCGGAAATGAAAAAAAGGTGAAAGGATACAGATTGTCATTAAAAGTGGAGATCGTTTACCGTTTACATATCAGAATTTATATCTGGCGGCGCGGCGCCGGGCACAAGATCTTAATTGGAATTTGGCGTTTACACGTTTCCCAGCGAAGCGGATTAGACAGGGGGGGGGGGGTTAATCCACGTAATGATATTTAATCCGTAATTCGATTCTACTCGTCGCGAATTAGCAGCTCCGAACCCAATTAGCAGGTACATCGGTCTGCGGGAAATGGTTCGCAGTAAACATTACAGTTGCAGTGCAAACGCAATATTAATTCGCATAAGTAGGGCTGTGGAAATTGTGGGGGTGTAGTGGACGCTCTGGTGAGGCAGGTGACACATCTCAAGCATAAAAAGGCCATAATAAAACAGACAAATAATGACATGAACCATCCGCGTGATCGGAGGCAAAAGAAGCAATTGCAGTTTGCTATTTATTATTATTTCTGATGGGGTAGGTACAAACCCTGTGCAGTACATTGTGCCCCTACATTTCCTTAAGGAATTTAACGACACTTTTCAGTGGAATGCCTGTTATATTTTTTGGTTCTATTGTTGCAGTCCCAGAGCTGGACATTCATATAATTCATATAATATGTGGAAGGGAGTTTCTTCCTCCTATAATCGGAATCATCTTTCACCCCAATTGTGGTGATATGTCTCACGAGAAGTGAAAAGTTTTAGTGTCCATATCAGCTGGTTTCCACCCAGTTTAAGATCTTTTGTTTTATACCAGGATGGTTCGTCAATGAATATCCGCGATTGTTTCAAACCAGTAACCTGTGAGATATATGGTATGTTGTTGTCTTAATTTTTCTTTTATGGCTGTTCGGTAGGCCAAACCACAGGCGGATTTTGGCCTTATCAGTGTAACTTCTGCTCCTTCTTTTGCAAGAAAGTCCGCTCTTTTGTTCCCTTCGTGATCCTGGTGTCCTTGTACCCATTTCAAAATGATGCTGTTGTGTTCCGCCAGTTGTACTAATGATTCCACATAGTTTTTAAATACCTGGTGGTGTAATTTTACAGCTTCCAGTGCTGCTTGGCTATCAGTGATGGATAGCTGGATTCTCTTATTTTTATGACATCCTGATCATTTTCTGCGCAAAAGCGCAAATTGCAGTTATTTCAGTCTGATACATTGCTGCTGTTTTCCCAGGTTTATGCTGATTTCTCTTGGTTGCACCAGCTCTAGTTTTTGTTTAGTTTTAGACCCATTTGTGTACTAACGTAATATTTTACTAATCCTAGGCAACAGTGAAACACCTTTTTTCATAATTTCATGTGTGCTCGATGTATTTCGTCTCCTGAATTCGAAAATGATAGTAAAAATTTCGAATCATCCACCGTTTCTGCACCAATCGCATAAATCAATATTAAATAATACATACGGTAGGTATATCTCAGAAGAAATTGCAAATAAGACCATCTACTAAGTGCTTTTGTGCTCCTTTCACAATAGCTACTGCGTTTACGAGCAAATGTCACCATTTTTTCATTATATCTATTCGTATAAAAAAGAGAAAACATTGACCGACAACGAAATGAAGGCATTGCGGTGTTGCTACAACCGAATAACACGAACAGAGCGGGCGCCCGATAATACCCGAACATAAATTACCAAAGAGTTTATTCTATGATTAATTCATTCGCCCTTTTAAGTGGAATACATATCTTTCTCTGTCTAAAACTATATTTCCCTCATACTCATTGTCATATATGTGTATACACAGTGCTAATCAAAAGTCTACTCTCCCTCGTATTTTTGAGCTCAGTCTTTTTTGAGTCATACTTCTAGACTAATACATTTTGGAAAATAAACGAATGTAAGCTTACTAGTAGTATCTAGTACTACTAGTAGTATCAGTCGACGAAGTTTTGTAGGTGTTTTTTACCATGAGTGTTTAGTTTAATTATTGTTTAACGAGACGTTTAAGACTCTAAATACGCAAAATGGTACGTGCTCTAGCTAACAAAGTAGCAGTTACATATCTTAATATTTGGTTAAAGTGGAAACAATTTGTATGCAGTGGAACGCATTTTTAATGAGAGGTACCCAAATCGCCTTATATCGAGGACTTGTTTGAGGTAGTTTCTTCATAAGTTTAAAACAACGTAACAAGGTAATGTTAATGATGCTAAAGGATTTGATCGATAAAATTTTTCTGATGAGAAGAAATTAATATAGTTGCAGAAATGGTAGTAAACTCTACATCTTCCACAGCCCAAGTTGTATCCACCTGTGAAGTCAGTCAAAGTACAGTACACAGGGTGTAGACAAAAAAACAAATTCCACCCATATGAATGGTGCATCAACTTTCAGATGATGACCCCGATCGAATTCTAAAATTATGTGAAAATATGTCCACCAAAATTGGCCAACAGCCAAAAACAACCGAACAAAAAAACAAATTGTTTTAGTGACCAAACTACTTTCTACCTCAATAGAAATGTTAATATTCAAAATGTATTGGAGTGACACAAATCTTTGTTTCATGAAAAACTTCACGAAACACAGTTTCCAGCCAAACTAAATGTGGGCCTGTATTTTTCAATATTAACTTAACCGGTGAAGGGAATCGGGAGATGTTACAAAATGAAATTGAGCCGTTAATTCTTCAAATTCTGGACGACAATCCAGATGAATTTGGTAACTTGGGAAATAACATTCCAACATATGGTTTTTCTGCTATTATGGTACAGTAAGACGTTATCTGGATGAGGAATATCGTGGTAGATGGATTGGACGACGAGGTTCAATAGATTGCCAGCTAGGTAACAGGACTATGATGGGGGTATGTTAAATCTAAGGTTTACGCAACATTACTTGACAGTATTGATGATTTAAAACAAATAATTATTGAAGAATGTAGGGCAATTTCCGCTGACACATTTGAACGAGTACGACATGAGTTTAGCAATAGGATATTTTCCTGTCAGGAAGTAGATGGAGCTCGTGTTGAACATTTAGTATAAGAGCTGGTTCTTGAATCTTTATTAATTAAATTCGAAACTACAATTTTAGTGCTTATTTATCTAATCCGTCAAAACTAACCTAAACCCAAACAAAATTAGTAGGGTCCGAAAACAAAACCAATTTCCTAACATATCATTACCTCCGCGGCCTATTACTATGCGCTGGATCACGCGGATCCACGCTGCTGTTTATTATGTCAAATATTTTGAAACTGTCAAAACATTTGTGTTACAATTAGAGGCTAACGAATTACGTGTCACGCAACAAAGTCAATGGCTATTTCAGTAACCAAATATTTACAAAAAATTGTGTTGTTTGATAGCAGCGCATTTTGAAATATTGACTTCAGCAATTACTAAACGTACGTACGCTCAAGCAATGAGGACAGTCGGTGTTTCTGTTTTCGGTGTTTCTAAATACACAAGCAATAGGTATGCATATACATTACTAGCTGACCCGGCAAACGTTGTTCTGCCATATAAATTATTTCTCTAAAATCGCGATTAAAAAATGAGAGGGTGGGGGTAGGAGTATGAAAATTTGGGGTTATGGGTATTTTTTGAAGCCAAATCAAAAAAAAATACAAAAAAAATGTTTGGCAAAAAAATTAAAAAAAAATCTGGATAGGGACACCCTAATCACCTAGCGGTATGAAATATACTTTACGACCTATTCTCATACGTACCAAATATACATAAAAAATTTCATAAAAATCGGTCGAGCCGTTTCGGAGTAGTGCGACCACAAACACCGTGACACGAGATTTTTATATATTAGAAGATTAACACATTTTCACTATTGTCTTTTTGATCTCTCATTTGTCATCTCCCGTCAATAACATGATGGATTACGAGTCCGGCCCTGCGTTACAGCACACGTTCCGAACTCTAAAAATTAGTATGACTGAATAGGTCTTTCAAATACATTTTAAAAGAAGCGTCACTTGCCGTGGGGTCCCATTGAAGTTATGTGTGGCCCTGTGACGTCATCTATGACAATTACGTCACCTGTTACCACTAGTAGAGAAGATTAAAACTGTTTATGTTAACTCAAAATTTCTTTAGTTTTAAGTATAACCATTCAAAAGATATGAGGGGGGAGAGGACATTTGACTAGCACTGTATAGTACCTAATACGTGGTATACTTGTAGATAAAAACCAGATTGACATTCATTCACGACAGTATTCGAGATCTAGAAAAAAATTTCTGAATAATATTTTAGGAAGACAATTAGTGAAAATTTCGACTTTCGACTATTCGACTCGTGTTTCATTTTTTCTAATTTTTTTTTTCTAAAAATGTGTATTCGATTAAGATTAATTAGGATAAAAATTACTTACCTAAAAATATCCAACTACCTAAATTTCCGTTTTTATGCCTTGATTTTAGCGTAATATTTCTACTAGACTCGACTACAATTGGTTGTCCTGTCCTCGATTTTATACTACTAGCTATCAGACTATCCAAGACGAAGGCCTTGCCCTCTAATCTCAGTCCCCCTGTGACTATCTTCAGGTGACCCATGCCTTCCTAGAAAAAATAAACAATTAAATCGAGTAATAAGCAACTTTAAAAATTCTCTCATCTCGTCATTTGATTCTTAAAAAAAGTAAGAAAAAATTTATTTAATGAAAGTCATTTACATTTTCAATAATGATTTTTATTTATAATTATCTTTATGAACTCTTGTATCCCAAGAGTGCATGATATTTTTGTTGAACTGTGTCTAACTTCCCCACAATTGCGAAATGAATTATTTTTTTCTTAATCGGGTGTCAAAGTAGCAGTATTTGAGGGAGCTAGGTCCATGGTTATTGTTGAAATGCTCGATTTTGGTACTTTTATCACATTTTACTCTGCATCTTGAAAACTAAAAATGTGACAAGAACTTGCTTCAGACAAAAGTTGTTTATTATTAAATTCTCTAGAGAATGAGCTGTATCCTCATAGTCTTGGTAATATCTACCTACTTATATGTATGTGTACCTGTATATATAAAAAATATAAAAATTGCAACGATGTTTTTTGATAATTCTGATTTATTTTGTATATAAAAATACTTCTTGCCTGAAGAAGGAATGATAAGAGTTACGAAGCTAGTTGCAACAAAAAGAATTTCGGGTTTAAACGACTTAAAAAAGTGAATATGAACATTATATCTATTATTAGAGTATTCGAGGAATATTAGAGATATCTGCGTAGTAATAGAAAAAATATTTACCTAATACGAAAAACAAGTTGCAACAAGGTGTTTAACAATTTTTGTTTACACTTTTTTATTGAAATATGTCTGAACGAGAAAAAATTTTTTACTCGTATAAATATTATACTTGAGTTTTTATGTGGCAGTGTGTTTTCCAGATTTTTTAGCAATACTATACTCGTGTATATTCAAGCTTTGTTTTAATAGATGCAGTAACATATATATTGCAGCGTGGGGTAAACCACCTCTGGAAGTAGTGTACACATCGGTGTAATTATTTAGAAGTAATAAAATGATTTCTAGAATTCTGGAAGTATTTAGAATTATTTGGAATAATTTAGAATTATTTAGAAGTATTTAGAACTACTTGGAAATACGTGGAAATATTTAGAATTATTTGGAAGTATGTGGAAGTATTTAGTATTAATTGGAAGTATTTGGAATTATTTGGAAATAAATGAAAGTAAAATTGGAAATATAGAATTGTATTGAATTATGCAGCATAACGATGTTTCATTAATTTCGTCGAGTTTGTTAGTAATATGTTGCTTTAAGTCTTCTTTAAGCTTTAAGTGTTCTCAAAAATAGTTTCAAAAATTAAGTTTTTTTAATGAGGCCTGGCATTTGAATTATATGATTATACGCTCTTCAAAAAACACTTAATTCTCTCTCTAATATTATGCTCACGTCCTACGTCTTAAAACTAAAATAACCATCTCGCAACTTTCATTTTCGTCCAGCCTACAATTCGTTTTCAACTTACTGCTGCCCACACTGCAATATTTTGCTGGTGTAGTGGAGTTTCACTTCAATAAAAAAAGGGATTTTCTCCACTTTTAACTTTATTATTTTGAGTTAACGTAGTCTGAAAGATGAAAGTAACGTAGTCTGAAATATGAAACGAAATCTCATCAGCAAAAAAAGTTTCTGTAGCAGCACAGTGACTATTTAACTGATCATTGGCAGAACTGCAGGGGTAGAGGATATTCTGCTCTAATTGAAGGATTTTCATGTGAGGGTTGCAGATGATATAAGTAGGTAGGTCATCAATAGCCTTGGAATTGAATGCACAGATATCTTGCAATTAAACAAATACAGTGAAAATTCACATTTATTGATCAATTCATAATTTTTGTGGAACGTAAGTTTCTGAAACTATATGAAATGAAAGTTTCAGCCTGATCCGATTTTGCACAATCTATTTTGAAATTAAAAAAATTCACAATTATCATTTTTTAATAAGTCAGAGGATAATTGTACAACTTGTACCTTGTATGAATAGCATGCAATGGACTAGTACTTAATTGTAGTAGTAAAAATTTGAATTTTTTTCGTGTTTGTGTTTGTTGCTGTAATTCAATATTCAAGAAATTAGCTTAGTTGTATATTGCAGTAACTTTTCCCAAAAAAAACTTCTTGCAATCGATAACTGAACGAAATAGCTTCAATTAAAAAAATATAGAAGAGGATAAACTTTTTTTTATTAAAAATGCTGCTCAGTTTCAGCTTTTGTCTGTCGAATGATGTGTCCAATTTTGAATAATGTTTATTTGTATCGTGTATACGAGCGAAAAGTAACAAGCGAAGCGAATCGATTGCAACAAGTTCCTTTCTTTTGGAAAAGTTATTGCGTTATGCAACTAAGCTATTTTTATTAATATTGAATTACAGTAACAAAATAGCGCGAAAAAAGTCTAATTTTTATCACATGAAAGTACTAGTCCATTACATGCTACTCATGCAAGGTACACATTGTACCTTGTATGAGTAGCTATATTTAAACCTTGTATATAAACAACTTAATTTTGTTTAATTGCAAAATAGATTGGGCAAAAACAGCATATCGGATCAGGCTGAGATTTTGCATATTTTGAACTTTCATTTCCCATAGCTACAGAACCTTACGTGAGTACACAAGAATTATGAATTGATCAATAAAATGTGAATTTTCACAAAGATTGCAAGATATCTGGCATTCAAATCCATCAAATCCAGCGCGGTATATGAAAGGAGCTATCCTTTCATATACTGTTACTTTTGATCGTTCTTAATACTTCATGCCCCACCTGGCACGCGATTAAGCAAAAAATTGACCTAGGAATTGCGAGGGGTAAAATTCTATATCGTCTGGAGTATAATCTGCTAATTCTAGTTTAACTATTCTTATAAAATGTTTTCGCATCTAAATAATATTTCTTTAAATAATATATTTTATATTAACACATTAATATTAAAAGTATTTATTACTGGTGGCATTAAGCATGTTCATCTGCAATAATTATTAACCCTTAACCAAGACCACTACACGCTGTGCCGCCACATAAAATATAAATAAAATAGTGTTTGACCAAGAAGACCATTAAAAAAAATGTAGGTTACTATTGTTTGTACTTTCCTTTTTGTTCTATATAGGGTGTTCCACCTAAGGAGGTTTCTCCCATAGCTCCGTAATTGTAAATTTAAGACAAAAATCTTAATAAAAGCTGTCCAACTACAAGTTGTCCAAAATGATGTGGTGCATTTTTATAAAATATTTCTCATCATGCTCCATTTCATGTAACCGCTACACAACTTCGTTATTTTAACACCCTTTAGGTCGATTTTATTAACCTTATATGGTACTTAAAAAACAATTTGGAGATAGTCAACTGTTTTTGAAAAATATATACCGTTGTATTTATACCGTTGAATGTGGAATTCAATTACCTTTTAAATTATATTAGGATGTCCATATCTGGCTCTATCCGTTTTAGAGAAGAAATCGGTTATTTTCCAGAGTTCGTAAAAATAGAGATTTAAAAGAAGCAAGTAGGCCTCGACAATATTATTTACATCATTTACTGACAGCAATGAACACAAAACGTAATAGGAACGAAACACAAATGAAAATACGATCATAATAAAAACAAACATTAAAAAAACATTTAATAAATATGTTACACACACATTTTAACCTAACCAAAGTTGTAAAACCATTTGACATTCAGAGCTCGAAATTTATTCTGTTTTGATCAATACTCAAACGAATCCGATTTTTAAATGACCATTCCACATTGACCAGTATTTTTGGAGTAACTTCCTGAAAGGCTACTATAATATGTTGACGCATATTTTCCCCTAATAGTGGAGTATTGTAAACTTTAATTCCCACAAAAAGAAGTTACAATTTGTAAGATCTGGGGACCTTTCGAGATTTTTATATAAATAGGTTTATGTGTAGGTTTTTGTGTAATGTGTTTTGTAATTGTGATGTGTATTATGTATCTTATTCTTTATTTTTATTATAATTGTATTAAATGTGTTACTTTCATTTGTGTTTTGTTCTTATTAAGTTTTGTATTCATTTGTTACCAGTAAATGCTGCAAATAATATTGGCAAAGCCTATTTGCTTCTTTTAAATGTCTGTTTTTTCAACTTTGGAAAAGAAACGATTTTATCTCTAAAATTGGTAGAGACAGATAATGAAAACCTGACATAAATTAAAATGTTATATAATTACGCATTCAACAGTATAAGTTAAGGTGGGTCATTCCATTAAAAAAAAGTTATTGCTGTTGAAATATTGTCAGGTATAAGTTTCAGTATCTGCGACACGGAACAACGTACAATATTTGGCAACAATGAAAATGATGAGAGTAATTCGGACAAACCGAAGTTTTAATAATAAGTTTTAATTTAATCTTTTTTTTAGTTTAGACGCTATTTAAAAATAAGTATTTAGAGCGCTGTAATCGTGATATTTTTCAAAAACAGTTGAATATCTCCAAAACGGTGGGTTTTAGATACCATGTATAGTCAATAATCTCGATCTAACATTTAGTGGGGTATCGAAAAATGTACATATATTAAGAGTGTTCCATGTAAAATAACGAAGTTAGGTATGAAAGTAAAATTTGTGTTTTGTGTTTTTCTTTTTTTTTGTGAATATAATAATAGTAGTCACGAATAGCGCACAAATTATGACGTCTCCGGTTAAAATGAAATTTTGCGACAAATCAAAGCCGATACGTTCTATTTAACTAAAGTATTTTGAGAGACCTGGGTCTTCCGCTTATACCGGAAGTATATGTCAACTTGCTTATTTTAAATGGGACACCCTGTTTATTATCGTATTTGTGGATTTAACGGGGAATTCTGAAGGCATTTTGTGTATAATGTCCTATATATATGTCCTATAGCTTTTGAAATATTTATAGTGCTCGATTTCAAATCAGTTGAAAAAAAAAAACTTGAGAAAATTGCTGATATTTTATAAATGATCATATTTTGTTTCGGTAAATCCGTAGAATATACTTTAATTTAGTAAAAGTACTGGGTGTTCGCAAAAAAATTGAAGATTATAATTAAAGATCAAAATTGAAGAATCACTTTTAAAAATGCACATATATCATTTTTTTTAAATGGTTTTTCCGTTTTCATTCTCCATTTTTTTATTATCCTGAGGTGAGTTTTTGCGACAAACCCCCGTCACTTCGTCAACAAAAAACTCACATTGCAAAAAACTAAGAGACGCTTCGAGTGTGAAGACGTGTACAGACATTGTTAAAATTTACGTGTGGTAAATTACACTTTACTTCGCTATTTTTCGCTATCATAATGCGCTATACATATTATGCATAATATGCAATAAACATAATGCTTGTGGACTCCGTGGTGGTGTGTGCTTCTTGATAGCAGACTGAAGGCCCTCGCAACATTCCAACATATACATATGTAGTCAGTCATCAGGGACCAGGGTAAGTCGTCTTAAAAAAAACGCCTCATTGTCTAACAGTTATTCCTTTTTTTCTATTTTTTTTTATTTTTCACACAAATGAAGAAGAAAAAAGAAACCGCAACAATGGTAATCTCTATTTTTCTAACGAATATATATTCAGTTCTCAAAACAAGTGTAACTTTCTCTTAGATTCTGTATGTCTACATTCAATAGTTTATTTTATTTTCGAATTAAGTTTTCCCATTGCTTCCAGTACGGTTTGGTTAACTTTAATTCGTTAAATTGGTTATAGCCGTCAGAAAACAATCAAATGCTTTAAAAACGTCTATAATTACCATACAATTACTTATGGGGTGGGTACGAGCTCTGTGCACTTAGGCCAATGCTTATTCTGCCCCCACAGGCGAGTCATTCAATTAGTCCTGTTTCCCTAAAAAAATAAGGACAGTTTCTATGGGCGTCTGTTACTTCTTTTGGTTCTATTGTCGTAGCGCCAAAGTTCGAATGCCTAACGACTGCCAGTGTTGGACATTCGAATATAATAATGCGCATAATATGTGGAACGGGGTTTCTTCCTCCCCTCCACACCTCTTACAATCGGGATCATTTTCACCCCAATTGTGGTGAGATGTCGCATTAGTGGGCAGCGTCCTGTGAATAGTCTCACTGTCCACCTCAGCTGATTTTCTACCTAGTTTTATAAGATCTTTTGTCTTATCCCAGGATGGTTTGGCAATGAACATCCGCGATTGTCTCAACCCAGGAACTTCCATCCAGTGAGAAATACGTTTTTCTCTTAATATGTCCTTTATGAGCCTCCTGTTAGTGGAACCTCAGTCTCTTTCTTTGCGAGAAAGTCCGCTCTTTCATTCCCTTCATAGCCTTGGTGTCCTCTGACCTATTTGAAAGTGATACTGTTGTGTTCCGCTAGTTGTATTAGCGAATAAATACAGTCTTACAGGCCCATAGGGCCGAGTAGCCTTGTTGGTATTCTTTTCCAGGTCTCAAACTGTTTCAGTTTTAACGTTGCCCAGGTGGAGCTCCAAAGCTTTAGCTTGGTGTCTAATACCGGTTTTTAATTGTCTCGCTTCCTCGTTGCAACCACTAATAACATGTTGGAGTTCACTTTCCCACACCCTAGATTTGGTAATGTTCTGGTTTTCTGGCTTTAGATCTTGCAATGGTTCCTTCTTTTGTGAAGGCAACCCTGCTGTTGTCATTGAGGGGTCAACAATTGTACCATTCTCTTTGATTCTGTATGTCTACACTCAATCGTTTTATTTAATTTTCAAATTAAGTTTTACCATACTACTACACAATGTATTTCCATCGCCGTCAGTCAGTTTGGCTGATCGACGTAATCTACATATCTATTCATTATATGATCTACATATCTCATATCTCATCTACATATGTCATATCTATTCATTCTATTATCTATATCTACTCATTACTATATTTACTTTATTTATAGAAAGTCGCCCTTATCTTAAGAGGTGAATACAAAAGTTAGAAAAACAGGGGGTTCCAATTAAAAAAATACATCTTTTGAATAAAGCACATTCTATGAGAATTCATGACAAGGTTCTCAATTGTCATTTGTGGTCGAAAATATTTCAAAAACTATTGGATATAGGTATAGAATACTTTTTTTAACATTTTTACATAAAACGTTGGACAAGAAAAGCAGATTGTTGATTACCTACTTAATTGACATTTTTTATACGTTACGCTAAAAGAAAAAGTATTTGATACTTCTGATATTTTCTTTTGTAATCCTTGCGACAAAACACTGTAAAACAATAATTCAATATACTTCTTTTGCTCTTAAAAGCGTTGAAAAAAATAATCTTGTGTTGTTAAAGCCCCTTCTTCCAAGCCATTTAAGAATCACACCTCCCGCCATTCTTCCTTGCGATGAGACGTAAATGGTTTTTCTTAATTATATTAAAATTTTATTACATTATGGCGGCCGCAGCTCCCCCGGCTGAAAGGTTCAATTGAAAGGCAAGCCGAAATAATAAAATAAAAATAAAATAAAGCCCCTTTTTCCCTTTGGAAATGGCTGCGGAATCCGCTGTGGTAATTATGTCCCCGGGTCTCGAAATAAAGATGCTGAATGTAGACCAGATACAAGGAAAAAGGCTTTTTAAATTTTCGTAATTAAAAGTCCCTTTTTAATGGAGGCGCAACAGTTGTTCGAGTCACTCATTAATACGCCAAAATAATGTATTCATTACTCCACTTGTTGATGATATTACCGAAAAAAATCCGGATGTAGCCTCGCCGAGAAATTTTTAATTAATGGAGAGTTATTGTCCTAACGTCTTAATTAAAACTCCTTAGATGCGAACAATGGCACGATGGCTCGCACCTAAAGTAAAAATGGTACGATACATTTCAATGACAATTCAGATGAAGAAAATGTTACAAGAACACGCTCTAAATACATATTGATGCCAGAGTCTCCAAAAAGTAATGGAATTCTAAAAACATATATTGTGAAAGTAATCTTCCTAAAGAGCTGCACTGAAAAAAAAATGTCCATATTAATAAATTCGTTCATTCTTTTGAAATTTATCGGTATATGTATTGTAACGATTTATACAAGGGTTCGTTTTGGTGTGAAAAATTAATTTCTTACATCACAATTTATTTAACTAAAGACAATACCGAAATAAACGATCAACTAACACTAGGTAATATTAATTTATATACAATAATTTCTGTACATTTAAATTTATATCAGCGTACGTTTAGGTACCGTTATCAGCGAACTTCAGGTTGCAGGGAAGACGCAGTTCACGGCCCACCATTATACTTGCAGGTGTTTGCCCAGTAATTTCGTGGATTGAAGAACAGTAGGCTAAGAGGAACAGGTAGAGAAACAGGTAGAGAAACTTTTACTTACTTTAGGTAAGTATCGGTTGATGATCGTATTCATTCGCTTCACCATTCTTTCCGGTTGCAGACGTTTTGGAATATAATCGACTTGAAAATTGTGTCCTGGTCTGAGTGTAATTCCAGAGGTACACCAAATCGACAGATCCAGTTCTTGATGAGGGCGTCTGTTATAGTAGAAACCTCTTGGTGTGGAAGAGCATATGCTTCTACCCATTTGTTAAAATAATCTATCATGACGACGATGTATTTATTTTCATTTTCGGCTTCAGAAAATGGGCCTGCTACGTCGATTGAAATTCTTTCAAAAGAACTATCCACGTTGTATTGACGCATTGGAACCTTTGGGTGCCTTTGCGGACTATTACTTGCAGCGGACACCACATATTTCTTGCACTAGTCTTTCACATCAGTGGTGTAGTTCATCCAATAGAAACATTCTCTAACTTTTTCCAGCGTCTTTGTTATTCTCAGGTGTCCGCCAGTACTTCCATTGTGGATTTTCTCCAATACCTCGGATACTCTGTTTCTGAGAACTATCAGTTGTTTTCGCTCTTCGGTACTTTCTGAATTCTCCAGAACGCATTTTAAGAGTCCGTCACTTAATACGAGGGAATTCCACTGAGCCTAGTATGACTTTGGCGAGTACCGCGACACCTCTTCTCGAGTGGGTTTCCGATCTTCTTTCTTCCAGTTCACAATGGGTCTTAAATTCGGGTTATTTCTATTTTATTAATCATTATAAAAGCTTCGCTGCAGTTTCCTTCTTCGACGTCTTCCTTCACCTTGCGGAACTCCTGGAACTTTGTTTCGCTGCTTCGAGCTCCAAAGCTTGCGTTAAAGCGTCCACTATCTTGCTGGGACGAACGAGAATCAGAGTTCGGTGGTCTCAGCATCACTCAGGCCATCTACAAAAGCCTGCACAGCTAGTTTTTTCCATAATGTTCCCTGACGTAGATGAATAGGCCAAACGAATTAACCGTGCTATATATGCCTCAAATTCCTGCAGTGTTTCGTTATTTTTTTGACAGCGGTTCTTTAACTGAGAGTGGTAGATATGCTGGAGATGGGAGTAATTATATCGCATTTCTAGATGTCGTACAAGTTGATGGCATCCTCTTGTTCTTCGATAGAAAGCGTCTGCAATATATCTGTGGCGTCGCCATGTAGCGCCAACGTCAACGTTGTAGCCTTCTCCGCCAACCACCAACTATTTGCCTTCGCTGAAGCTTCAAATGGCTGTAAATAATTGATCCAGGAACTTTTAGTATTTAACTGTTATGATTTCATGCGAATTTTTAAAACTTCCATGTCGCTCATTTCATATTTACCCAACCTGTTCATGTCGCTACCAGGTCGCTAACTAAGGTTGCTAACTAAGGAATCTATTTTGGAACTCTTCTTCTACGTTAACCAATTTATTTTCCATTTCCCCCAACTTTCACATATTCATTATTGTCGTTGTTGTTTTATGTTATTTTTTTTCCCGAGTAATTACTTTTCTGTAATTTTCAACTCCAAACTATTCAAATTTCCTAGCAATTTTTGCTCTAGATTTTCAGAATTTTGCATTAGCTTTTGATCCTATTTTTTTTAGTAACTTCAGTTCCAGTTTTCCAGGATTTTCTAGTAATTTTTGTTTCAAACCCCTTAAATTTCCAGTATTTTCTACCAATTTTGGCTCCAAATCTCTTATGTTTCCAGTTTTTACCAGCTTCTGTTCAAAATTTCCAGAACTTCCCATTAATTCTTGTAATGCCGAATTTATGACACCAGCAATTTCGAATAAGTATGTGTTGGGGTTTTCACCTTCATTTTCGAGAGCTTCCATAACCTTTTCTGTAGCTAGATCTTTTTCCCAATGGTTTCAGACTCCCGTTCTTCGAGTTCTCTTCTCAAACCCGCCACTTTAATGCCCTTTAATAGAACTTGCTTATACTCCATTTCACAAATTTTTTAAAACTTTTTTTTATTCAACTTATCTGATATTGAAATACTGGAATTTATTAAAGTATTTAATTAAATTCATTAATTTATAATTCATTAATCGAACTCTAAAATTAACACTGTGAAAGAGAGAGTAGTGTTAGACGAACACGCTATATGACACGTCAATGGGAAGTACCATGAGCTTGCCCCCTCTACTGTCGCGGGTTTCATGTGCACCCGCCTTGATCGGTCATCCTATTTTAAACAACATGTACTGCAACTATCTACGAATTGGATCAACTAGTTTCTATTACAACGAAATACGAAATATACATATGTATCTTTGAAATTATGCGCTGTTGCCAACAAACATGTTCGTTGTAAAATGGATTGAATTAAAACTGAATAATACCAATGTACACTAATTCATAACCATAACAAAGTTTCCACTCGACGAAAAATAATAAATTAATAATAATCGGCACAGTGTACATTTTTATTTTATCTACGCTGCATTTTTTTTCAGTGTATTATTTAGAATATTTTATTACCGCATTGATAAACTAGTTAGTGCGAAGTTTATCAAGAGGTCGCAAAACTGAAAAAAAAAGAACATTTTGATGAGAAATTGGAGATTGATTGTGAAAATTGATGGGGCAAACTCAATGGTCAATATAGTGTCCATTTTTTTGATCGGATTGCATTAGTAACTTGTAAACAGTAAATGTGCGAAGTCGGTTAAAGTGGAGAATAATTTCTTATGGCCATCTCAAGTCGATTTAGAAAACAAAAAAAAATACAGATTGTCATAAAAACAAAGCTGAGCGCCTTGATGCCTTGCGCGTGAGCGAAAAGTTGTGCGCCCGACTGTAAGTAATAGAAGTATAAATATCTATACATTTTAAGTTAAAAAAGGAATCAGTCCAACTTTTATTTAAAATTTGTTGTCCAGATCGTACAATTTGGAAGTTATTTGCAAAATTCTAAAATACCATTTTTCAGTTTTTTGAGAAATACGATTTATTCGAAACTTACGGAAAATCTTGGAGAACTGAATAAATCATCCTCATGAGTCATAAGAAACGCAACTTCTATCATCGAAAGTGTACACTCAGTATAAGATTTGTGTTAAAAACGATTTTTAAAACGTCCATTTTTCTCTTGAATTTTTACTGCTTGTATTTCAGTGGGTATACCAAAAACTAAACAAGATATTATATAAACAAGATATTATATAAAACATTCCCAAGCCTAATTTTTGACTGATCGGTAAATATATCGTCGGGGACGTTTACCCACCCTCCATTCTTCTTACGACGTTGTTCGGACGGGTGTCATTACCATATCAACATTTAGTTTTAGAACTCCAGTTGTTGAAGTTCAAAGATACGGTCAATATAACGTTTGGGAAAAACGGGAAATGAAACGAGCTCTAACCATTCGGTACTACAATAATTAGATGTCAAACCTATTGACTTGATAGCTGAAGTGATATAAGCTTTGATCCAAGATTGCAATACAAAATTTATGGTACTATAGATTATAAATCATTAAGACTGTTTTACACATACCAGTTTATTGCACAATAATTTGTAATAATTTATTGGCCAATTTCAACAACTTTCTGTTGTATATTTGAATAACTTATTTTCTATTTCGTATATGTATTATTTGTGTCACTGTGTACCTGGGAATCTATGTTTATGTACCTACTTTTTAAATGCCATGACTTGCTATCTATTCTGTTTTTCTATGTTTCTATTTTGTATACATTTCGTGTATTTATTAGAAATACAGCTTTTTTTCCTGTTAAATCGTCGGAGTCGTTATTCGCCCTATTCTTAAATTATAAAACAAGTCAAAGATATTACACTTTCAATGGCTAAAATCTAAGAGTTATCGTAAGTTTGTTCGTAAGAGGAACCGCTTGTTTCATTTATGTACATATCTTGTTTCAGAATTAGTGGGCCTATCAAACTTAAAAGTTTATTAAACAACTGATCATAGACTAATAAGAAATCCATGCAACTAATCTATTCTTAAAAATCTCATAAGTTGCTCAGGGTACGCGTTAGGGGAATTCTTGATGTACTAGACGCAAATTTCCCGTTTAGCTTCTTTCTTGAATCCATGGTTGAACCCACTATCTTCTAGATTCTCAATGGACCCTTGACCCTTGATTGTTCTCAACTGAGGTAATTAACATTAACGAAAATATCACGGCTTTTAACATGCAAACCTTCTTTTTATTATGAAGAGGACATCACATGCTTATCATTTTAACAATATAATATAGGCACAGAATAACCTTGTGAACAAACATTTTTATCAAAAGCCAAGATGTAACTGAAAATTACAAGGTTGGTACAATGGAACAAATGTAAACAGGTACTAAATATCCCTAAAATTGGATAAGAGATTAGAGCAAGTTCTAATTCTACAATTTATTGTGGACAATGAATTTGGCGCAATTTCTGTTTTACGCATATACAAATAAATTGAAGGTCAACTTGTACAATTATTGTGAGAAAAATTGGTGTGTGTGTGTGTGTCATTAGTTTGTTCTGTGCTCAGTAGAAAGCTTTTTACCTGCGATTTCTATTGTAAATAGGAATGCCGCCTAAACATATATGATTTTACACTATTATAATTCTCATATTCAAAAATTTATATCTCGACAAAAAAAGTAAAATGTTTAATATGGTACTCATATATAACCATTAACAGTTTAATGAGTGTGGAAGTATCGCTGGAATAATGTTAATACCTAGTCTCCCTACTTAAAATTTACTGGTATATTGCAGGTTTAATAGACACTTATATATACGATTTCAACAATAAAAAATTGATGAGCCGCATCTAATTCGGTTTTATGTGCAAGAGGTATTTTCAGTATAGTGTTGCGGATTTTTTAAGTAAGTCGTAATATTCAGTTTGCCTCGATACCATGAATTAGAACAAGATAAAAAAATAATGAGTCTTTGTCATGAGATTACATGACATATATTGAGAAATATCTTACAAAATTTTAGACGCCGAAATTAAAAAGACAGAGAGCTTGACATTTTTCTTTAATTAACAATGTTTTCTTGATTTTCAACTATTGAAAATATTTTCATTGTGATGTTTTTACTGACTACATACTTTTGTTAATAATAATTATTTAATCGTAACTAGTTTTTTTAAGTATTTTTAGAGTTGAAGAACTAGATGATGTAAAAGTTAAATTTGCCAAGTATATTTGTATAAAGATTTTGAGCCTTATTAATAAATAAAACAACTGCTACAAATAAATATTTTGTAACATTATTAAAAAATTTGTTTTCCGTATGTTGCAATTATTATACCACGAGAGGTGGCCTCAAGAAGCCGTTCACCCTGTATAAATTAGGAGAAAACATCGCATGCTTACCGATGAGAATTCCATAACTTTCAGTACCCAGAGAGTGAGCGCCAGATTGACTACGACCATCACTAGTAGCACCAGGATGAGAATGTACAGGCATTTCTTCCTCCATCCATATATTCCAATTCGAAAGTTATATTTGGAATCTAAAGTGTCTGGATCGGGGCGGCCGGAGTCCGGAGGAGGATCGCACGCCGCTCCGGCAGCAGGGGCAGAGGCCCCTTCACTTTTCTTCATCCTGCAACACCAGTCAAACTGTCAGGATATAATGAATACAATCTAACTTAGACCAGTGGCGTTTGCCCGGTGAATATACGCCTTTAAACGGTGTGAAAGTTATATGCACTTTTAATCGGGTATAACTGTTGTGGAAGTTATACTTTTGGTGGATAAGAAAGATTAAAAATACAATATGGCCACGGTTAGTATTTCCAAGAAGGAAACAATATTTATTTTTCATTTTACCGAAAAAATTCATACTTGATAAAAAGATTTCCTTGTTTCTACAATGAGAATAACATCGATAACTCTAATTATATGTATGTACTGGGTGCTTATAAAATCGAAATATCGTAAAATGGTAAAAAGTAAACTGTCTTTATTTTAAAAATGTACCACTTGACTTTTGCGAATATTAAATTTTCTGAACACCCAGTACACTGGGATTAAATTTGATATGTATAAAAGAACGAAAACTGCATGACGCCAGACGTCGCGATGATTCAAACAATTTTTTTTCAGAGACATATGTACCTGTTTAATGGCATCGTTGGAAAGGTTTAATTTGGTCAACAGCAGACTATATTTTTCAATTAAGTAGTGAATGAAAATCATAAACCATCAACAATATTATATTTTTCCTGATTTCATTGTTGCCCATAGTTAACGTACAGTGCAACAAATTGTTCTCTGCCCCTGGTCGCGGAATGCGCAGTGAAGAAAACCTGAAATTGTGTCCGGAGCTCATTTCTGTCAGAGTTGCAGCCGTGAACTCTTCGAGAAATATAATCTGAAGAACAATTATGTGGCAGTGTCGGGTTGGAATTTGAATTGGAATTTATTTTTATAACGGAGCATGGGACTTATATTATATTTTAGGGCGTAATTACTAGATTTTAGGAGGTTATTAATAATCCAAAACGGAAGGCTATAGTAGCAGAAAAACATAAAATGAAATTTACAAAAAAAATATTTGCAAATTATTTGTGAAATATTTTTTTGAATCATTTTATACACTAATTTTTCGAAATTTCGAAAACATGAATATTTTGAAAAAACGCAAATATAAAAAAAGTATATTCAGTTGGTAACAGTGATAAAATACATAGCAAAAATGTTGCAAGCCCTTACCAAGATATGGTAGGGCCCACATTTTTTGGAATTTTTTTCGTAAATTTAGATCGAAGTTTTTTTGGTGCTATTATAGCCTTCTATTTGATAATCATCCGTCATCTAATAATCATCCCATAAAGTATGTATGTGATTGGGACCCACATTATGCTTCCCTTCGAAAATTCGATTCGAAAATTAGCTATATCAAATTTGTAAGATTGTTATTGGTTATTGCCTATTCTAGTATATTAGGATGGTTGCCTGATTACGAACGAGCCTCTCAAAGGTTTATAAAACACGAACTTGTAAATACCATCTTGCGCAACAACAGAGACTCATGAATATTTATTCAGTTTTGTTTATTATATTTTTATTTAGTTATTTTCGACAATAAATATAAATTTATTAATAATGTAAATGTTTTAATTAGATTCAATGTCAAAAAAAAATAGAGAACATACAGGAAAATTCTAGTAATTTCCCATTCAACCCCTCAATCCTTCAACCTATTACGACGAAAACCCTCTTACTAATATACAACGTCTGCAAAAATTAAAGTTGGCTTACGTCAACGCAACACATAGGTAACTTGTGTAGTATATGATGGGGGTTGCTTCAATTTGATTTGATTGCAGGAGTCCTGTGACAGCTGGAGCTGTTGTACAACTTCCGTTATACGAAATACGTGTGCATAATTTCATAATAAAATATGGCAAACGTGCGAAAGGAAATTAGTTTTTTTCATGTATTATAATTATGATGCGTAAGGCTTTATGACGGGTTCCGTTTCTGCCAACCTTACTCGTACTACATACATACATACAAGCTGCATTGTTACTATCTTAACATATAGTAAAACGGTGAGTCGCTGTGATTATGGATAGCGAGAATCTTATTGGGTAGCGGTTTTTGTGACTTAATGTCTCGAAATTTACGTCGCCAAGAACGTACGTTCAGCCATGCTCACTTTGAGAATTCCCATGGCGATTGGTTCACTCACTTTTACAAGTTGTTAAGATCAAGAGAATGTTCGACCGTATCGGTATGCATATGTAAAAGGATATCAATTTGTGAATATCTCAAACTGCTTAAAATCATCTATACATGGAAAATACCCCGATCTAATAATAAACTTTATGATTTTGGACATGCTGAATCCGAATTTCATATTCTTAAAGTCCAAAAGTGGTAGGAGTATTAGTATCAGCCGTTTTTGACCATTTTTTTTGGTTTTTAGACCATATCTCTCTGGAAAAAAGGATTTTTGGTCTAGAAGTAGCTACTTTTATGTTTTTTGACGTACTGACTGTGTTATTGGATTATGAAGTCCCTATAAAAAAATTAGGGCACTTAAAACGGGCCATTTTTTGTCACCTAGGAAATTAATTAGCTAGGTTTAAATTACTAGGGTTCCGATTAATTAGTTAGGCATTTAGGCAATTAAAACCAGATATGTTAGGTTACAGTTCTTAAGTTTGGTCATAATCACCTTAGGCTATGTTAGGTTTAAAGTTGATAGGTTTTGGTCTTGATAAAAAAAAAAATTGGACTTGAGGCCAAAAAATTGTCAAAAAAGGGCCAGTTCTTACAACACAAATCTTTACTTTGGGATCCCAATAATCGAAATTATGATGTCAAAACATAAAAGTAGCTACTTCTAGAAAAAATACTTTTTTCCAGAGAGATATGGTCTAAAAAACAAAAAAATGGTCAAAATGGCTGTTACTAATACTCCTACCTATTGGACTTGACTAAAAATATGAAATTCGTATTCAGCATATCCAAAATCGTAAAGTTTACTATTAGATCGGGGTATTTTCCATGTATAGATGATTTTAAGCTAGGTACTGAACTATTTTTTTTTAAATTTCTAATTATAGTCGCCATTTTATGGCCGCCATTTTGAATTTCGAAATTTTCCCAAAAATGGCCATCGTTTATTCGAAAGCTCTTGAGTTGATTCGAGAACATTTTGAGACCTTAAAGGTTTTTTTTCCTTCTACTTTTGGAGAGAACGGTGTCCCGGTTGACATGGAACGCCCCACATATATTTGTAATTTTCATAATTTTTTTTTCTCTTACAAACATTTGAAGTCTCGGAACATTTTAGGTCACTTTGCTTATTTTTTTTACCGCTGACATAAAAGGTGAGTTTTTGGTGAGTATTTGGTCTATAGAATCATTGGGTCGTAAGAAATGCTAAAATGCAACATGTGGAGGTTGTTTACACTCTTTCTTTTCACTTTTTTTAAAAATAATATAGTATTTACTTTCAGTTTATTTTGTTACGTTTTGCCAACTACAAATCTAAATGATTAGTTTAAGTACACCTTGTATTTTCTGTCCAAATGATTTGACTTTCAGAGCTCCTTTCTCTTATGCACATCATTCGGCTTAAAGTTACAAATTTTGGTTATATTTTCGTTTTTTTTTTTTTTTAGGTTTTTTAAGGAATTTTCTTAAAACTTTCCTTCTCTCAAATTACTACTACTCACCATGAATGTAAACAGCAAACTTTAAATATTTAATTAATTACGACGAGTGTTCATTCTATAATATTATTTTGGTTTATACACTTATTTATGATTAATAAAATGCGTGAAATGTACCGACATATTTTTACGTTGTTTTTCTATTTTTCAGAAAGTCAATACGGATTTTGTGAATATTATAGTTACAAGGGACTTATTAAACTGTGGCTAGTTTAAGATTTCTGTGATAAATAATTATATTAATCAAAATAGGTGTACGTTATGATATAGAAATAGGTTTATTTCTTATCACATCATATTCAGAGTTTTTAAGTTGCAAAAAAGAGCTATTAGATCAATTATAAATGTATCAAAATTATCGTCATGTAGATCATACTTTAAAGAATTAAAAACTCTTACATTACCCTGTATATATATTTTAGAAATCCTGTTATTTGTAAGGCAAAATCAAGAAAAATTTACAAGGAATAACTATTTTCATGAATACAATACTCGAACAGCGGATTTGTTTTGTTATCCACATCATAATTTATCTTTAGCTGAAAAAAAACCTGTATATATGGGTGTACGTCTTTATAATAAATTACCAAATAAGTTTAAATGTATCAATAATTGTAATGCTTTCTAAAAAATATGTTAAAGAGTTCTAATTGAGAAAAGTTTTTATAGCATCTCGGAATATCTTACGAGTAGTTTTGATTAAGGTTTAGTTATATATGTATATGTTTCCGTTTGTGTAAACAATATTTACTTACAATATTTAAATTTTACAATATTTGCTTAATTCAATATGTTATTTAATATTCTTGTGATTTCGTCGCATTTAACTTTTAATTTCTTTTTCTACTTCTTTGTTTATTGTTTATTGTATGTATTTGACTTATCCTATGCCATATATGTGGTCTTTTGGGGATGAATAAAGATATTATTATTATTATTATTATTATTCCTTGAATACAATATTTATCACCCCAGAGTAACCCCCAGGTAGAAAACCCTGTCAGCCGTCGCTGATTGCCGGTACTGTGAACAGAAACAAGGAGAGATGGGACGCGGGCACCATGTGCGATATTAAAATGGAGGTGTAAACCCGGAATAGAAATCCGAAATCTCTGGCGCTGATAAATGACGGACGCGTCGGTTTTTTTTCTCCTACTTCGACGCGAAGTACTGGGAACTAATGCCGTGAATTAGGAAACTTCTGATTGCCGTAGCCGTATTTCGGCATGGACATATTCGCGTATATTTATTTTTCATTCGGAGAAAACAGTATACACGGTATTCCATTAATAACACACGAGTTATACAGTATGGGGTTTCTAGAGTAACAAATATGCAAACGGTTCCTCCATTCCTTACGTAATTGTTTGCAGTGAAGTACTGCTCTGACGTCAGCTTTTCGAGATATCCTAATCTGTGATGTGTGTAACCTAAGATGTGGTAAAAACGCTGTTTTTCGCTATTTTCAAGGTTATGTAACACCGGGAGGCATTTTTTTTTCATAAAACTACCTATCACATCTGTAAGTACTATCCTTTTTCATCAAAATTCATTTTGATTCATTGAAAATTCTTCTTTTGTTCTGAAAAATTGAGCGCTGAATGTAATAAACGCGGCAAACTTTATATATACATATGTATATAATAGTCATTAACCCTTTGAAGCATGAATTTTTCCAGCCATATATTTTCTAAAAAGTAAAATGTAAAGTAAATTGTAATTTAGATTAAAAATTGTTATGAATATTTTTTTCGCTAGGATGAAAAATAACGGATATATAAATATGTATTTAAACGTACCACAAGAAATCGAAATGTAATTAGCGTAGGAGGCTATGGATAAAAATATCAATAAAGTGTGTCAAACGTTTAGTTTCCATAGTCTGTCAACAATACAACTCCAATTTCGTTATTTTTTGTGTTAAGAATATGGTATAGATTTGTTGTGTTATAGAATATGGTAAATTTGGATCTCTAACGAGGATCTTGTCGAGTTCTACAGTCTCACAACTTACATGAATCAAATTCTTTTTTTTATCTACTTCGTAGCAGAACGTTATATTAATTCTAAACATTCGATTGACTTTAAAAAAGATCGAGTTGAACAAGAAGTGGGTATAACTACTAGTAATATTCTTTTCTCATTCAAAATATTTTCGACACATCAAGTAATTTTTTTTTAATTATTTCATCTTAAACAACGTTAACAAATGTACTTGTTTGCAAATTTTATGGATTTTGTATCTTTGGTAATAACGGAGTTATCAATGATGCGCACTTAATCTGGATCAGGCTGAATCTATTTAAGTAAAACATCGCTGCATAAGGGATATCTACTTCCACGTTTAATTTTTCCACATTATTTAATTGGACAAAGTGGCTAAAAACAGTTGGTTTTGTTTTTAAAAATGTGACCTATATGTCATTTGTGACTTGTATGACTGATATGCCCTTTGTAACCTACATGACCTGTATCATAATATATATGGTAGTATACGACATGACCGTTTTATCACAAAAAATGGGCTGTTTATGACTGATGTTTGCAGTGGCGGCCGGTGGAATTTGACATGCTCGTATTTTCGTAAGGAGGCACGGGACCTACACCATAATTTAGGGGTGGTTACTACACCTAGTTAGTCATAAAGGTCATTTAAAAGTCATAAAGGTCATGTGAGTCATAAAGGTGATATAAGTCACAAAGTGCGTATATGAGTTATGAAAGTCATACGACCCGTGAAAGTCACGTTGGTCATAAAGAATGTGTGAGATGTCATATGGGTCATAAAGGTCACATCGGTCCAAACACCAAACATTATGTTTGGTGTTTGGACCGACATGATGTTTGGATCATCCAAACATCATGTCATTCAAACATGATGTTTGGTGTCCAAACATGTGACCTTTATGACCCATATGACTAAAGCCGGCAGATCCGGGTGGCGGGCCATAATCGGACGCGTCATACTACTTGTATGTGCAAAAACAAAATTCATGAAAACAATAAACTGTTGCAATTTAGAAAGAGATGTGTTAAACTTACCCTGTTATTTACGTTGAGATGTGTGAAAACTTTGTGGGCCGCCGCGCTGTTTAGCCGGCTTTACATATGACATCTCACACATATCACCTTTATGACTCACATGACCTTTATGACTAACGTGAACTTCACTGGTCATACGACTCTTATAATTCATATACGGCCTTTACAACTCATATGACCAATATGACCCATATGATCTCTATACTTAACCTACGTCACTACTATGACCACTATGACCAATATGGTCTCTATGACAAATATGACCTTTGTAACCTATATGACCTATTTTGGAAATGGATATGGAAGTAAACATGAGAGTAGAGACTTAATTAATATATTTCAATTCTTCCATTATTAAAATTTAACAAAACAACCGTCCCCTGCAATCCCCTGTGGACAATAAAGACGCCATCAGCCAAAGGAATACATACATATATTCAATATTTGTTTTGGCCACACATACCTTTTCACATATTTTAATATTTTCCTTATATTTTATTCTAGTTACTCCTTTCCTAGGTACTCCGTACTCCGCGGGGGAAGGGGTCGAAGAAGAGTAGGAGATTTTTATAAAGCTCTATCCACTTACGAATTACTAATCCCCCACCTTATTAAGTTAAAAACTTTTACGTTTGTAGACTGTTATGTTGTACATCTATCTCAAATTTGAAGTGAATATCTTGCATCGCTTGCGAATTACCAACAGTCAAGGAAAAAGTGTATGTTAACGTAATTTAACCCCCAACCATTTAACCACGTAGGTTCAAAATAATCTAATCAGCTCCAGAACTTGTCATGGTACATAAGTGCTCCAAACTGATATCTTACGCGTTCTCGAGTCATCGTGTACACAAAAAAAGATTAGTAGACAGACAGACATATAGAAAATTGTTTTCGCTTAAATTTTAAGTCTCGACGTTTCAGAATATTTTAGGCGTATTTATAAAAAAAAATCATTTCATCGAACTAAACTTCCACTCCACTGTGTGGATGTGGAAGTAAAAGGTGCACAAAAATGATCAATGTAGTAATTAAAATCTGAATTAAAAATAAAATGTACGATTATTAACAGACACTACAAACAGAAAAATAACATATAATTGATAAACAAAGAGATATGACTTATCATAAACAACAGATAAATAAATAAATTAGAGGACAAAGGACGAGTTTAACATCTTTATATTATATAAATGTGTATTCACATTTTAATGAACTTTTAAAAACTATGTGCTGATAGAAATTTCATTTGGGCTGCTGAAAGATCTACCGTTTTATTTTGGTTTGAAACGTGAATATGAAGTTCAGTGGCGGATTTAGCAATTCTCCGCCATACGTTAGCGCGCGGAAAATCTCACGCTCTCAGAATGATGACTCCCCCCTCATCAGTACATCAATAATAACTTCTTTGAGTTGGTTGCTTCTCATTTATAGTTGTATGTACAGGGTGGTGGGCATATATTAGTTCGGCAAAGTGGCATACCCCCTTTATTATACGAAAAACAAAAACATGTTTTGTACAAATGTAAGGTACTAAAAGCTACACAATATAAAAGCATTTTCAGATATGCAGGATGTTCCGTGTGGGACCTACCATTATATAACTTTGATATTTTAAATAGGACACCCTACATTTTGTTGCATCAGGAGATGGTGCTTAAGAAAGATACATTAAAACTATTCGAAGAAAACATATCACAAATAAATCAGTCGCGGTAGCCTTGATACTGACTTTAGGAAAACATGTAATATTTTATGCGGCATGTAAGAAATATCAGATTTTTTATAGGGTGTTTTTTTTTAAATATTAGTTTGACCATTTTTAAACCGTATTTAATCTATCTTAATCTATCTAATTTATCTTAAATGGACCACCCTGTATTTTACTTGCCTTCAAAATTTTACTCTTCAAAATTTATGAAGTATCTGAAATTTATGAAGTACTCCCTATACCTACCTAAAATTAGCATTTTCGAAGACAATTAGCATTTCCTAAATAACAACTGTTCTTCACATATTTTTTTCTGTTTTAACTAGTGCGCTATGAAATGAGTTTTTTAAATCAGAAACAATGGAAAAATGAATTTTGATACAAACACATCGTCAAATATAAAACAATAAAACAAAATACAACACAAAAGGAGGATACAAAGTAAAATGAAATAAAACAACTGAAATTTGATATTATGCACTATAATTAATCGTGATTGATGGCGTATTGTTAGGCTAGGTGCGCACGAACGATTTTGCGCTCGGCCGACTTATTAATCAGTGACCAACAACAGTACGTTTATATGTAAAAGCGCATATGAACGATTGAAAAATTGTCCGATTTAAAAAAAAATGTATTGTTATTGGTCACCGATTAATAAATCGGCCGAGCGAAAAATCGTTCGTGCGCGCCTAGCCTTAATGCACAATTGCAAACGCTGTTCAAACGCTCTCATTTTTTTCAAAATTCATATTTTGACAGGTTTTTACTAAAATTCTTTAGTAAAGATTTTTACTAAAAGAACTGTGCCCAGTTTGGGTGACAACGGAGACATAATGGTCGAATTTTTCTGCCATGACGGCATCAAATGCATTCAGAGATTGACCGGATCAACAGAAAGCACCAAACAAATCCAAGATACGTTAGTTGGAAATATTCTGGTAATATCCGTTACCACACTCACCGCGGGGGAGGTGCCCAGGGCGCAGAAAAATTGAATATGCAATAGGAAACTTTGGACCGCTCAAAGACCTAATAGACCCGAATTAGTACATTGTAACCATGGAGCTTCTTAATCCTTTCTTAATTCCCTACTATTCTGCTAGATTTTGCAATTATCTATCGTGGCCCATTTTCCATAAGAAATTGGGCATAGTTCTTAATAGCCACCGGGTCTGACTGTGTGTTTGAATAAAATTGGGTTTTCCGTGGCATTTTAATGAAAATTCTGCTTAAACGTTACCAATTTCATGGAAAGCGGAGGGAGGTGGGGTTTTTTTGGCTTCGTCGCCAAAAAGTACAAAATCAAAGAAAGGGTTAAAAGACGAGTAAACAACTTTTTAAAGGACGGGTTTCGTAATCACGATTGTTTAATTCTTAGAGGAATTGAATATGATAAGGATGAAACATCAGGAATCAAGCATCATAGAAATATCAAAGTGATGTAGTGCCTGCCTCACACAGCACATCCTGTATATCTACAAATTCTTTTATGTTGTGTAGCTTTCAGTACCTTCCAACTTTTATATAAAACATTTTTTTGGTATTTCGTGTAATAAAGCGGTATGCTACTTTGTTGCACTATTGAGTCACTCTCTATGTTCAAAGAAAGGTCAGCGATTGCATTCTACCTAGACTGCGCATAGAAAGCTTATGCTGCGTAGCCTAGGTTTTTTATTGTTGAGCGACCCTCTTGGAATCCAAACTGATTTGTTGATAATAAATTATGTATTTTTTATAAAGCTGCATAATTGTCTTTTGATGACCTTTTTGACAATTTTTGAAATATTTAAGATCCATGATATAGATCTGTAGTTTCTTATCGCTAGACTTATATAAATGTTTAATTATAATGGTTTTAAATCGTTGGGAAAACACCAGTTTATTGATAATGGTTCTTGTCTGTTTTAAGTTCATTTATTCCCATATCAGTTTTCATACCTTCAATTTTTTTGACATATTACCACATATATTTGGGGTAATTTTGATTTTTGTTAATTTATTTTTTATAATAATTAGATTTTGCTTTTTTTAATTAAATCGGATGCTATGTTTCTATAAATCCTAAACTTATTTAGAACATGAATATCATGAATTAAATTCTTTTCTGAAGATTTCTGTACATTGCATTTTTCTTATTTATGGCATTTACTAGGAACAGTTGTCCAAAGAGTTCGTTTGATATTTTGTTTTTTAATTTTTTTGTTACAGGTATTCATAGACATTTTTGTTACAGGTATTCAGTATATTTTATAATTTTGAATTGAAAATGTCAACTATTTGATCAGAAACAGTATTTCAATAAAGCTCTAACCACTTTTTCTAACTCTACCCTTATTTTTTGTCATCTATATAGATACATTTTATACAATTGATCTTGATAGTTTTTTTTTTTTCAGATTTGGATATCCACTGAAGGAGAATGGAAAAGTTATTTGATATTTTTGTTTTAAAAATGACTGGTACAAAAATACTAAGGGAAATTTTGTTTTTATAAAAATCTGATATATACTTACATGTTTGGCTAGTACCTTGGACCAGAATTTTTTTATTTATCATTTATGTATAGCCGAATTATTGTAATATATAGTCCTCGCACCAAGGATTCGTATTCAAAATGTTGATATTTATATCACCTATTATAATATCATTATTAGCTGTTTTATTGTTAAGATAACTATATAATTCCCTGGTAAATTCAAATGGACGTATTGACGGCGGACGATAAAGAAAAAGTGCATTTATTTTCTTATTATCAAAATGAATATTTATTCCAATCGCCTACATAAACAACCAAAATATCACATATGTATTTATATTGCGATGGTTATATTGTATATATCCATGATTCTATACATCGTACCCTTCCATTTCTAAAACATCCAAGTGGAAAATGTTGCGAGTTTCTGTCACAAAAAAAAAAACAAAATCAAATCCAAGCTTTCCATCAAGACTTGTAATTCACCGAAATCGTTTTGTATTCCTCTTATATTATTATGAAATACATTCTACAACTTTCGACTCAACCACAAATACTAAGTTTACAAAGCAAAGGGTCGTTTATAGATGGAAAATATTGCCGAGAAAATACGTATTCTTTTGAGTCCACCTCTGTTTTTGACATGTATCCCAAAATTCCTGGATCTATTTATACGGCACGGCGACAGCCAATTTATATGTCTCCACTTAAAAAACGTATACAGGAACAAGAAACAATTCACTTTGCGGCAATAAAACGGCGAACTATTTTCATATCGTCAAGGAAACGGCCCGCATATCCGTCACTCTGAAAAACGGAATAAAAATAGCAGCACCATATGCATTATTAAAAAAGTAATAAGATGCAAAATGACTTGTTCTTCCCAGAAATATGACATGACCATTGTGTTTCAGCATCGGATGGCGTACGTCCCCCCCCTTCCGTCTATCCGTCTCAGTCCGGCCCCACGTAACGTTATAAATTATGGTGTTGTCTTCGTCGGCGGCGGCCTCTGATACAGGCAATCCGCCGGGAAATGGGAAATTTAGCATCCAGCTCTGGTGATATTTCAAAGTCCAAAACACTTTCGTGCACATAAAGCCGGCCTGTCTATTCATTTGGGGGCGACGCGACGCGTTGGTATCGGGGCATTTACAGGTGTTCGGGGTGGAATAATTGGTTACAGTATTGGCATTGTAATGGCGGGGGTGTGTTTGACGTATTTTGCAAATTTATTTATTTTTAGGAATAAACATTTTTTTTTAGTTTTAATATCATTAATTTTTCAAGATAATTCTTAATCATGTAAGACTTGATTTATTTATCGCCATGATGTTTATTTTTATTTAGTAAGCTCTGTATAGCGAGTTGTATCGTGCAATGGCTGATTATCTAGAAAAGGGTGAGTTTTCCTCACTGAGTATCCCTTCTCGGTTTGTTCTGCTTATTTTTTTTTGTTATTTTGAGTATTAGTTTACGCACATTTAAGTATTAGTTATATAATGAGCTTGCAACCGCAGTGGATAAAATACCTACCCTGTAGTGGATTAGCCCGCAGTGGATCAGTACTATTACTCAAATTATTGTTAAATTGATGTTCGGCTTTTAAGATACCAATATTAGTTATATATCCGAATTATTAAATATTGTTTACTAATATGTTTTCCTGACCGGCTTGGATGCTCAGACTCTTTGTTTTTATTTACAGGGTGTCACCTGTGCAGAGTATCTACTTCCGTTCCTTAGGGGAGACGGAATCACTATTTTATAAATGTAGATTATCAAGCTACCTAGTATACATTTTGTATTTTAATTAAATTTGTTTTCTTCTCATCGGAGTTTACTCTTTCATTAATTAAATTATCTTTCAATCATGCAGCTATAAATCCTTCTGATTTAAACTATCGATCTATATAATTACAAACTGGTAGTCAGTGCAAAACTACAAGGTACATTATTTTTGTCTGCTCGTAAAGACTTACTGTTTTACAGTAAGTCTTTATAGAAATGTGTTACTTAAATATATAGCGGGTCAATGTTGCAGGAACCGAAAGCTTGTAAGATTTTCAATTTTTTTACTTAGATCGTTTGCTCGTCACAGTTTGTACAATTTTTTGTTTTCTAGTTATCGTTTATAAATCAGAAAGGGAGTTGTACGTTTCATCGGCTCCGATCCGGCGTCGTTCGATTTCATAATTATTTTTGTTCAAATTGTTTGCTCGTCATTGCTCGTATATTATGTTCGTTTAATTTTTTTATTTGACCGAATTTGTAATCCTATCTGTAAATAGTTACGATAGGGTGAATGTGAACGAACGGGGGGCCGCACACCAAAGAGACAACTAAGCGTGGTGGAAAGTGGCGCAACAAATGTGTTTTGTAACGAACCAATATACAATCAAAGTTGCAAGCTGGCTATGGGTGTTTCATAAAAAAACTTGTTCGTTCTTTTTTGCTTGTAGTGAATAGGTATTTCGTGTTTTTGCGTGCAATATGAAGGAAGGTGTAGAGTTCCAGATAAGTTTTATCAAAGAAATTTAGGCTAACCCTATGCTTTGTACCTAATACCACACACAATATGTCTGTCTTTGAAAAACTACCTGTTTTCTACAATATTCCGTACAAGGAAAAAGCAGACAAATCCGTTCCGTTTTGTTTGATATGGCAAAATTTCATTTCTGATGTACAAGTAGACATGTCTGGTTGACTGAACTCTCCTTTTTCAGTCATCGATGTTTATGGGATATATTCAGTTTTGAATGATTCTGAATATATGAGTCGTTAAAACAGTCGAAAATACCCCACATTTGTAGAAAACGTGATTAAAGTAAAAAATAGACATGTTTAGTTTTGAATGAAGAATTCGATGATGCGCATCAGGCAAGTTGCATATTGATATTCTAAGTATTGTGTTCTCTATAGGTAGGTACTGGGTGTCCCAAAGACTTCTGACCCATTTTGATAATAAATATCTTTTGATACAGCAAACTTACAAAAATGCGAATTTTACCAGTCGATTTACGTTTTCCATAAAAATACACCATATCCACAAATACATACATCATTTATGTGTATTAAGCAAAATACGTGTTACAGCCAATTATATTTTATGTTTGAATTAATCATACTCAAAAACTCCATGTAACAAATTTTTTAACATAACACGCAAAAAACTTTTTCAAAACGTAAATCGACTAGCGAAAACAGCATTCTTGTTAGCTTTGTAAAAGACAAACTGCTCGTCAAAATTAGCGTAACACTTTTTATATTAGCACAATTTGCGTTCTATTCGAGTTATATGCCCCGAAGACGCTATGTTGTGACTTCGGTTCGTCGAATATATGAAACGGTTCGCCGTCCACACCCCAAAAACCAACCCCATGTCGATATATGAATATGCAGGATTTTGACGGCAATCCAGAGACATACGGGATGGATTAAGAAGGGCGCCGTCGGGTAAAAACTCCATCCCGGCACATATTAACACCTCCTCAATAGTTAGGTTATTTTATAAGCCTCCTCAATAATCATTTGGTCGCTGTCTCATCTCTTCAACTCATTTCCAAACACCATTAGCCACTCCTTTGCCTTTACGCTGAGTTTTGCGTGGTTTGACCTCTGTTGGGCGAATCCATTAATCTTAATGCTGCGAAATAAATTGGTGTGTGGTACTACAACTCGCTTTCACCCTTTGACAACTCAAACACCCCTCTAGGCCGCACCTACACCAACCCGCCACCAACCCCTTCTTGTTCCGCCCCCGTAGGAAGCTGTGTGCTTGAATTCATATCATGGCATGTTGGGTCCCCTCAAAATGTTTGAGTCAGTGAAAATTCTTGAAAGAGGGCTCGGTGGATAGGCGGAACCTTCCTTTGCGGAACCTCCTCCAATTTAATACATAATAAGTATTCATGAATAAATTATGTAAAATGTAGGTACTCATTTTTTTATCAATATCTTATGTTCTGGCAAATTTGCCTAGATTATTTCCATGGAAAAACTGAAAATGGCTTTGTTGGTTAATCTCTTTCAGCTTTCCCAACCGAGACACCATGCAAAAATGGCGATTTACATAAACAACACAACGCATGTGGCAAGTGCGACACTGGCGACAGACAATGTAGTTGAAAAAATTCAACCAAACTTGGTGGAGTGGAGGGGAAATTAAATAAAACGTTTTTATTGGTCGGCGATGTGTCGCCAGCGATACGAAGAAGCTCTGAGAACTAGGCTACAGGAGAGCTTACATGGAGCTTATGCCGGCACATGTATATTTATAATTTTGGAGGACTACAAAAATGCGCATGCGCAAGGGGCGGCAATAATATGCTGTGCTATTATTCTTACTTATATTTTAAATAGGTACACTTATTAAAAATTATTAAAAAAGTGTTTAAAAAATGAAAAACATAATGGGTCATATAAAGAAATGCCCTGTCTGGTGTATACTACGTCTACTTCTATTTTACAGATATTCAGTTTAGTAACTGTCGTCTTGGCCCTCTTGTACATACTGTATCTCGTTGTGGATATTTCCCTCTACATGAAACATAAAGATCAGTAGGAGAAGTTGCTGGAGCCAACTCACTCTGCCAATTTCTATTTGAAACTAGGAGCAGCAGGTATGTAGATTGTTCTACCAATTTTTGTATGCATGCACTTTTGCAACATGCACAAATTTTAATTCAAGTTGATCAGAGTCAATCTACTGAAGTGTTAATTCTGGATGAGTTCCAATACACATTTGCATTTTAAAATATGTTTTTGGGTCGCAGTGACTTTTGGGTGCAATGTTAGTAAATGCCAATTCTTTTCATCCGATTTTAAAGTACATATCACAAAATAATATGATCTTATAATATATTGTAGATAGCATTCAATAGTAAACTTTTCATTGCTCCATGCTCCCTTCTCCATGCTCTAAATTGGTTTCTTTAGTCATTTTTATTTTCTTACAATCGATCTTACTTACTTTCCTAACTGAATTTTAATCTAACTTTCCATTTTGTTTTAGTTTTCTGCTTTGGTCATCTGATCCACAGTCTGCTACTAGTTTACCAAATAATATTCTTAACCTCAGAGTCATTTTATGAATGTGCGTCAATAGTTCAATTGGCCATGAATGAATGAATGCCAAAAGTGGGCGGGAAGACCCCCCCCCCTTCCCGCCCCCCCGCGCCCCCTGTGCCCCCCCCCCCCCCCGGGGGGCCCCCCCCGGTTTCCCCCCCCCCCCCCCCCCGCCCCCATTTCCCCCGGGGGGTTTTTTTCCCCGCCCCCCCGCCCCCCCCCCCCCCCCCCCCCCCCCCCCCCCCCCCCCCCCCCCCCCGCCCCGTTGCGGGGGGGGGGGGGGGGCCCCCCCCCCCCCCCCCCCCCCCCCCCCCCCCCCCCCCCCCCCCCCCCCCCCCCCCCCCTCGCGCGGCGCCCCCCCCCCGCCCCCGCGGCCCCCCCCCCCCCCCCCCCCCCCCCCCCCCCCCCCCCCCCCCCCCCCCCCCCCCCCGGCTCCCCCGGGCCCCCCCCCCCCCCCCCCCCCCCCCCCCCCCCCCCCCCCCCCCCCCCCCCCCCCCCCCCCCCCCCCCCCCCCCCCTCCCCCCCCCCCCCCCCCTCCCCCCCCCCCCCCCGGCACCCCCCCCCCCCCCCCCCCCCCCCCCCCGGGGGCTTCTTCCCCCCCCCCCCCCCCCCCCCCCCCCCCCCCCCCCCCCCCCCCCCCCCCCCCCCCCCCCCCCCCCCCCCCCCCCCCCCCCCCCCCCCCCCCCCCCCCCTCCCTTTTTTCTCCCCCCCCCCGCGCCCCGCTTTGCCCTTTGGGCCAATTGGCCATAGACATTTGCTATCCACTCTATTCTTTTTTGCTGCTCTTCTTCATTTTTTAATTTTCTAACGTAAGTATGATATTCCTCAAAATTATCGATATCCCCTCAAATTAGTATGTATATAATTTCAGGTAATAATCAACCGAAATACTATATTAGCTCACTTTGGAGTCATGCATTGCCTATCATCTAGTATATGTTTCTGGGTGTGGTGTTGTGTGAATCGACAATCGCGAAATTCGTGAGAGATGCTTGGTATGTGCGACAAGTGTTCTTTGTTACTTGGGCGTGTGAACTTTCGACCTGATTAGCACAAGGTATACCACCCAAACAGCACCTGTTTCCACAAATTTTACGAGCGAAGCCATGTTTGGGTGGCCTACCTTGCAGGCGCTAGCCTAGTCGAAAGTTCATGGGCCCAAATCACAGTGAACACTTGTCACGCGTACCAAGCATCTCACACGAATTTAGAATCGCGATTGTCGATTCACACAAGTGCAAATAAAGGTTCTGCCTATCCAATGAGCCCTTTCGGGAGTTTTCACCCACTCAAAAATATTTTGGAGGGGGTCAAAAAAAGAGGGTTATAGAACGCAAAAGAGAATCCACACAGATTAAGGGTCCTATTTTGATATTTTATATTTTCTAATGCATGCAAAGTCCGAACCTAAAATCTGTATTTTCGTATTACACTCTAAAAATGCTGCACACTAGTATATGAAGGGTTTAGTGAAAAACTTAAAAAATCGAAACGGCTAAAATGGTAGGTAAAGTTTAAATCAAGTTGTTAAGAGTTTATAACATATCGTCGGCTTTCGGCAAAATGCGTATCTCCACTTTTTGGTCCAAAATATGGTTTTATTTATACGCCAGATGGCATATTTGGCGTAAAAGCTTGTACCACGTAAGGCAGAAAAATTCGTTTCTCCCTAGAACAAATAATTATCTTGCTATTGGCGTATTAGAAAACTGCGAGACTCCTTCGCGCCAATTTAAGTAGGAAAGATGCGTAAATCCGTTAGTTTATATTGCTATGGATAATAGCCAGCGCGTGTAGTCTCGTGAAAATACAGACATATTGAGCGATTTTGTTGGATTTATTTATGGAGATAAGTGATTTATTTATGGAGGTAAGTAAACAAATAATTCGTAACGTTAAATATGTATCGCATGAATAAATTAGTACATAAGAAGGGTTTGTTTACTTTTATGTGCGTAATGGAGTTACGCACTTTTCTTATAACATATTTCCTTGAAATGGGTGTGTATATCTGAAAAGAAGATATGCATTTTTCCACAGTGAGATTCTTAGAAGTTGAAGCAGAACTTTTTATTAATATTTAGGATGTTTTTTCTAATATTCAGTGTTCACAATTAAATTATGATGGTTTAAGTCATAAACCATCATCGTGAATTAATATTAAGTAATACTTATGTTGTGTTTTAGCAAAAAATGTCGAGTCGCATAGAGAAAATTTTTGCATCTCTAAGGCAGAAAGAAGCTCCTTCGACAATACAGAAAAATTCATTAGTGAGGCGTTTTTGGCGATTTTCGGAACCCCCCGGGCGTTGGTGAGATGTCGTGAGATTTGGCGCAACCTTCTCCCCCATCCCCCAATCTCACGTGAGATTTTTCAAAACGTGTGTTTCTAGTGTAAATGTGTTGGATTTATTCTAAAAAAAAATAATAACTCGCTTAATATATTTATGTGACTAGTTAAGACTAGTATTTAAGATTGCTTAGAAAGTAGGCTAGAATCACAGTGAGAATGAAACAATAAAATACTTAAATCGTAACTACTGAGATTAATAAAACCACGATAAATATTATTGTGTAAGATTTGGCCATATTTTAGTGAAGGAACATGTTTTACTTAATTTAACCCAATTTTTTCGCAATTTTATCTCTTTTTTTTTCCTTGATTTGTTTTTGCGGAAAAAAAATTACGCGATATTCGCCAAGACCCCCTCTCCCCAAAGTAAGATTAGATGAGATCCGGCTCGACCCCCCCCCCCCCCATGAACGCCTCACGTAATTAATGGACGCCCCCTTATTCAATCCGAAAACCATTTTTCAAGTAAAGGATAAATGCTATAGTTCAGAGCAGCTATATTTAAGTATTAATGAAAATAGCTCACTACAGTCAAACAGTTTAAATGAAAACGAATCAATTGAAAAACAAACAAATAACTCAGACTTTGTAGATGTAATTTCAACAATTCAGCAGGCTGAAGTAGTCTTTTATGGTAACCTATTTAGAGTGGTATTAAAAAATAAAATAATTAATCTATTAATTATTTCAGAACAAATAATAAGTGAGCAAGAAAACGAAAATCTTCCAGAAAATGAGCAATTTTTATTGGGAGACGTTAATATCATTCAAGATGCGTTGATTGTTTAAGATGTCACTCCTTTCAGAGATACAGATAGCATTGTCGAAATAGAAGACTTAAATGTAGTTAACGAAGTATATGTCACCAAAGAAGATGCGGTTGATGAGGATGAAAATAAGAGCTTTAGTGGAGCAGAAAAGGTAAATGGGGATGATCTTTCGAACCAGATTTGGAATCGAATACTAGTTCTGATTTAGAGGAACATTATAGAGTGGTAAATTAAGTTCATGAACAAGATGATACCATGAGAGATGAGATTGTCGAAGACGAGGATTTGAAAGATGAAGACTTAAAACGGAAATGTTCTACAAAATATGAAGTCGATAAAATTAAGTGGAGGGAAAATATTAATAAATTGAATAGAGAAAGAGGTAGAGCCTATTTAGGAAAGAAAAAAGAAGGACTATGGAAGTACAATTTGTTAAAAGCGCCTAGGTCACTGAAAGTATCTCGCAATTGTAAATTAAGTATGTAGAAACGAAAAATCAATATTACAGTGTAGGCGACTGCAAGAAGATGAAAGGGAAGCAGTTTTTTAAAAAAAAATCTGGGAATACTCGTGGACACAGAAGAAAGTATTTGTTAGTAGTCATGTAATTGTTTGTGATAAAGTTAGAAAAAGGGGAGAGAAAGAGACATCAAGAAGAACCTACTCAAACAAGTTTTACTTGGGCAAATATAGATCCAGAGTATGTAAAGTAATGTATCTTAATACACTGGGTGTAAATGAATGGGTTATAAACAAGTGGTCGAAAAGTAATTTAGACCACAAATTATGTGCAATATTACCTGATTCAGAGAATAATCAAAACCGGACCAGGCATGTTATTAAAGTTCTCCATGATTTTTTTCGATACCTTGCCAAAATTAGAGTCGCATTATTGTAGGGCTTCCACATCCAAACTCTATTTAGAACCGACTTGGACTTCTAATAAACTCATTTATACAACTTTTACAAATCTGATTTTTGCAAAAACCAAAATGTAAAACCTGTTAATGTTGCAACTTTTCATAAAGAATTTGATAAAAAGCGGCTTTCTCGCTATAAGCGTAAGAAAGACTTATGTGATATCTGTGTCGCATTTGAGGCAGGTAATTTAACAGAAGAGAAGTACAATGAACATATTGAACTAAAGAATGAAGGTAGAGATAAAAAATCGAGAGATAAATGATCAGAAAACGAAGTATTCACCATGGATTTACAGTCTGTACTGCTTTGTGCCAAGTCAAATGTGTGATCGTTGTATTATAAAAGAAAACTTACTCGTATTGTGCACAGTTTTACGGTCTATGATATAAAGCGTAAAGAGGGTATACTGTTATTTGTGGAACGAGTGTCAAGGTGGATTGACTAGCAATGAATTTACGAACATTAATTATTCATTTTTTAGAAAAACATATCTTCCAATCTTATCCACTAAGGGTTCAAGGACAGGAAATAATTATATACAGTGATGGATGTGGGTATTAAAACCGAAACACTACCTTATCAAACGCATTACTAAATTTTGCAATCGCAAAAAATGTAGTTATCTTATCATCCAAAAGTACTTACAAAAAGGTATACTCAAATGGAAGTTGACAGTGTACACTCTGTCATTGAAATTCGGAAACTTCGGAATAAAAAAAACTCGGAATAAAAAATCATTGTTCCAGCAGATTACGTTTTCATTTGTAAAACAGCTTGCCACAAGACACCATACAAAGTCGAATATTTACTGCACAATTTAAAAAAAAAATACGAGATCAACTTTATGAGGTCCTCAGACCTGGTAAAGAATGTGGTGCGCCTACGGTAAATGATATAAAAGCACTGAAATACTCTAAAAATGGCATTTTTTTATAAATTTCGACACCCAGACAATTGGCAATCCCTTCCGACAAGACTAAACATGAACAATGTTAAGGCAGTAGATGTCAAGGAGGACTTGAAAACAGATTAAAATTAAATGCGGAAAAATATAATTACTTATAAAAATTGACATTAAGGGTGGAACGAGATTATCATGACTTTTTTAAATAAATGTATGTTTCATTTGAGTTAATTAATAGTTGTTAAAGATACTTATGTCGAAATTTCCTTTCCTTATTTTTAACTAAATTGCGTAACTCCAATTTCTTAAAATAGCAATATTTCAGATGATTGTAGTCTGTTTACACAATTTAAAAAAAAATACGAGATCACTTTATGAGGTCCTCAGACCTGGTAAAGAATGTGGTGCGCCTACGGTAAATGATATAAAAGCACTGAAATACTCTAAAAATGGCATTTTTTATAAATTTCGACACCCAGACAATTGGCAATCCCTTCCGACAAGACTAAACATGAACAATGTTAAGGCAGTAGATGTCAAGGAGGACTTGAAAACAGATTAAAATTAAATGCGGAAAAATATAATTACTTATAAAAATTGACATTAAGGGTGGAACGAGATTATCATGACTTTTTTAAATAAATGTATGTTTCATTTGAGTTAATTAATAGTTGTTAAAGATACTTATGTCGAAATTTCCTTTCCTTATTTTTTAACTAAATTGCGTAACTCCAATTTCTTAAAAATAGCAATATTTCAGATGATTGTAGTCTGTTTTCTATTTTATCTGTTTGTTTTATTAAATCCCAAACAAATAATTTTACCAGTTGGTTTTGTTAAAATTTAATATTTTTTTATTTTTTAGTATTTACATTTTTTCGTTAAGTATATCACTTATACACAGTTCATTATGTCTCCTGTAAAATTTGCAAAAATGGAATTACGCATTCTGCCGATTAGGCCGACGATATTCTCCTTTTTTAAGGCTTTGTTAGGGATTTTAACTTGGATAATAATTACTGTTTCACTAGTCTAATATTTAACTAGAATATTAGTGCAATAAAAAAATATAGTATAAAACAAAATAAGTGGGATAAACATATTTTTCCCTTCATTGTATAAAATATACATATTATGTGAAGGGAAAATCATATAAACAGTTTTTTTTAAAGATAATCCAAAATTGAAACAAATATACAGGGTGTTCCAGTTGACACATCAAAGTTGAATAACATGTGACACTTATGTATTTTTTTAATTGGAAGAACTTTTATATTTACCATTTATTTCTGCGTCAAATCATTTTCGAAATAATGTTTGTCTAAGTGGTTGTGGTACATCCGATATAAAAAGGCAATCAGTTTTTCATACACATTTCTAATGACCTCTCATTATACGGGACGCAATACATATTCGTCAAAATATTCCATATTCTTCAAATCCGTGCAATATCACGGTTAACCAGATAGTATTCCCGAAAAATCCGTACATCGCCTTTTAACAAACATACGCCGGAGTGGGGAGACTAAATCGAACGCATATATATTTAAAGGTGACGAGATGAATATTTTAAAGGGACCATTACCATTCGCGTTACAAGGCAGGCGAGTTATCCTGGATGTCAGCGACAGCCAAATGAAATTATCGACACCGTTTCCGTGCGAAATCCCGAATGATCCCGGCACAGAGACGTGTGATCAACAACCCTTAACACCTTGAATAGACAAGAAGGCAGGGCGTTCTAGCGCATCAGCGATGTCAAGGGCGGAGTCGCACCAGCAATGTATATTATACGCCTTGACAGGGTATATTATACGAGAATTTTTTAATTATTTAGGAAATGTTTTGTATTATCTTCAAATCGTATCAGAATTAACAATTGGACATCGAAAAGTCTCAATGAAACAAACATCCATTTTTTGTTAATGGAACACTCTGTATATGTCTTGCTTTTCTGCAAGAACTCTTTCCCGTGATGTAAAAAATATCTATGTTTTATTGAAATTTCTGTCAAAAGATAGCGAATATTTACATAATTTTAAAGTTTATCAATTTAATTGGACTATCGGGCTCTCGATTGTCGGGAAAAGACAAATAACTATATACAACAGGGTTGGAAATAAAGTATGGAACCTGTGAATTATTTCAAAACTGATAATTTTTGGAAAAAACGCTCGGACACGTCCATTGAGTTTTTTTCCAAGGAACATTTTTGGTGGACTTAGTAATGCCGGAAAGTGCCGCATGGCGGCGCCATAGGTCACGACTAATTTTTTTAAATTACAAGGGGTATTTTTGTAACTTTTTTACAAAGCTGACCTCATTCTGACTAATTTCATGTGCAACTTGTATGGGGTTACTCGGAAAAGTTTTCGAGAAAACAAAAGAAAACCGATCCCAGTTAGACATTGAAAGATTCAAGAGTATGACTACCCGTAACTCGTTCAAGTGGGAATAATTCAGAGTAGGAGGGTAGGGGAACGCATGCGCAATTTTTCTACTAAGGTATTACATGATTCATTGCTTTCTGGCTTCACACTTGTTCGCACTTACTACTTGGCATTTGTCGGCTTTGAACTGATTTCGAATTCTAGGTACGTCTTGTATTCTTCGACGAGGCATAACAAAACCGTTGTTTTCAAATCGAATCCTTCTGTTTCACCGTATCTTTCTTTTTTCTCGACTTCATTTTTCTTCTTCAATTAGTCTTTTTCAAGACTTAATAGTGCGATATTTGTTTGCCTACCGCATAAAAATGGCACACCTAAATGAAACTGACAGGACTCAGATACTTATGATGCCCCTAGCAGGAACGGCGATCGCAGGAAGTCACACTCCGAGGTTTGCACTTTATTTAATGAAGCGCATCTTGAACGATTAACGGTAACTAAAATTGTGATCAAATGTCAAGCTGTGGGGCATGCATCTGCCTAAATCAGGCAGACCACCTGTTCTTGAAAACACTCAATTAGATGTCATGCTAAACAATTCAACAACTCGCCAAATGGGTATCGATTTTAATCTTAACCACACATCGGTACGAAACATCCTTCATAGGCAGAAATTACACCTTTACAAAATTACTTTAATGCAGGAGCTCTCAGAGGATGATTTTGATCGTCGCTATGAATATTACTAAATAATGCAAACCCGATGTAACGAGGATGAGAATTTTGCTGGCAGTATTCTGTTCTCCGACGAGGTCTCCTTCTTCTTGAATGGCACGGTTGATCGACACAATTGTCGATATTGGGCAGCAGAAAATCCCCACTGTATGCAGGAAGCCCACACTCAGCATCCTCAAAAGTTAACGTCTGGTCGGGAATGATAAGAAATAGACTTATTGGACCGATTTTCATTGATGGGAATTTAAATGGACAACAATATCTAGCGATCTTGCAAACGCAAGTGGTACCTACTCTTATAGAACTTTTTCCAGGAGTAGAACATGGTGAATTCGCACCAGACATCTGGTTCCAACAGGATCAGCACCGCCACATTATGCATTAGGGGTCAGATAATACCTAAATGAGGTGTTCCCAAATCGATGGGTAGGTCGACGGGATCACGTAGAGTGGCCAGCAAGATCTCCTGATTGGAACCCGCTGGACTACTTCATATGGGGACACCTCAAAAGCCGGGTTTATGTCGACAGACCAGGTAATATTGAAGACCTGAGGCATTTGTTTGAACGCCTGGCGTTATTTGAATTAACGTTATTTGAACGCCTGGCACACTGCCAAACGGTAAACGGGGGACATTTTGAGCACCTACTTGGGTAAATCGGACCAGAAATTATCGAGATTAATAAAAACGAGTGTCTGTGTGCATGCACTAACCACTTTTACTCTGTATTATTCCCACTTCAACGAGTTACGGGTAGTCATACTCTTGAATCTTTCAATGTCAAACCGGGATCGGTTTTCTTGATTTTTTTTCAAAAACTTTACCGAGTAAAGTACCCCTTTAAAAATAAAAAAAATACCTCTTGTATTTTATTTCCACACTGTATGTATGTATTATATTGCGTTTTGACGTTTATAAATATCACGCATTATTCTGCGAGACCTAAACGAGTTTAATCATTGTTTAGAAATTTTTATATTATTTATTATTTTATTATTGCTTATTGTTTTTTTTTTACATGGGATATTCGAAAGAAGCAAAACATGAAATATATAATGTTTCTATTTTATTTATAGAGCAAAAATAACATGAGTTCAGTAAAATATTGTTACATAAAAAGAAAGTCCTCAAAGTGTCCTATTACTCTTAGAACTGTCAAGTTCTGAAACTTTTATTTTTAAGAAAATTAAATAAGTATGGTAATAATTAAACAACCGAACAAAAAGATTTTCTAATCGAAAGTTACTTGATGGACAGTGGGTTTATTCAACACGGGACGCCTTTCAGGATTCAGATTTCAGGAGGAAAACATTTCTACATATAGTCATGGATTTCGGCCAGTTTCGCCAAATTTTGAGTAGAGTAGAAAGTATGTGGTACCAATTTTTTATGAAGGCACTCAATTCGGCGCAATACCGAATTTTAGATAATTTTGTAAACGCATTAGACGATGAAGAGATGCGACAAGGCTGTTTCCAGCAGGACGGTGCACTAATTTACGTAATTCTTAATAATTGATTTTATTGACGAATTTTAAGAAGACTTCTTTCAGAAGACCGAATCATTAGATGTAATATGCCAGTTAGGTCGGCTACACATTAAAAACTCGGTTTTCAAAACGCCTTGGGATGACTTAGAAGGGCTAGAAATACAAATAAATTTCAGGATAAATACTACTCCCTATAAGTGCTAATGTTTTCGATACTGTAATAATAATAATAAGAACATGTTTGGAAGTATAGAAAGTGGACACGTCCACGTTGTCCAGAAATGTTTTGTGATATTTGTGCTGAACTCTTGACGTTTTGCTACTGGGTGGAGAAAATAGACGAATTGTTTGTGTTTGGCATTTTCCAAAGATCTCATAATTTTGAAACAATTTCGTTTAGTCCCTTTAGAATAAATAACACAAGTACTTATTTACTTATTACACAGGCCCAAAAAAATTTATTTTTGACTATGGATAAGAACATAGTTTTTCCCTGTATTTTTTGACGCTGAATCCAAATCCGGTGTTCGTTTAACCGTAGCACGTCAGGATCAAGGTCATTTCAAGGTCAAATAGCGAAATAAAGGCTTAAAAGGGAATAAACCCATATATCATTATGTTTCTGGGGTCGCTGAATCCAAATCTGGTGTCCGTTTAACCATAGCACGTTAGGATCAAGGTTATTTCAAGGTCAAATCGCGAAATAAACGCTTAAAAGAGAAGCCATGGATATATAAAGAAACCCGCACGTTAGAGATCTTGTTCCGATCGCAGTCGAATCCGCCGTCCTAGGGGTGATAACCCTCATACCTCCCTAGGTCTAAGTATGAGGGTTTTCCGACTTTGACGAAGACAAAGTCAACTCGTCGTCGGACACACTACGGCATCATTCTCACACCCTAACGCCCCCCTGCATGGCAGCGCGCCTTCGCTGGCTTCGTTACTCCAGAGAATCGGAAAATGGATCATTCTACACATCCTCAATTGAGGCAGTGGTCACCACCTCTAGCATCCTCTGGGGCAGCAGGCATTCTATATGCATGCACATGTACACAGTCACGCACACATGCATTTATATACGTACGTATATACGTACTCATTATTTAAAATTGTTATTACTTCGTTTACACTTTCACCAATAATGTAGATTAAAGAGTCATCTGCAAAAAGTTGGATCTCACATTTTTCTTTATGCTGTACAATGTCGTTGATATATAAAACGAACAGGGATGGCCCCCAATACAGTCCCTTGTGGAACACCATATGTTGTTATCCTAGGTTTTGAAAAACAATTCTTGTATTTCGTCTCCTGACTTCTATTATGTAAGTAACTTTGGAACCATTTGAAGACTGTCCCTTTAATCCCTAGCTGTTCCATTTTTAATAACAGCAAGTCCCTATCAATGGTCTCAAATGCCCTTTGAAAGTCTATAAATATTGCACCAATGATTTGTTTATTATTTATAGCTTCGTGCCAATGGAATAATACAGTCTGCAAGGCACTTTCGCATGAGTTATTTTTACGAAAACCTGCCTGATATTTTGTTAGTAAGTTGTTTGTTATACAGTATTCAACTAATTGATCATTGACCACTGTTTCCAATAATTTCTCATAACTGGGAACCATATTTAGGGGTCGATGTTCTTCACCCAGTATTGTGTTTGGCCTTTTTTTCAACAGGTATAATTGTTGACTTCTTCCATTCATCAGGGAATTTACCATGTTCTAGACTGCTGTTTTTAGGAACGTTTCACCAATAGCCTCAACTGCCATTTTTAATATTTCTGTATTTATTCCATCAACGCTACTTTTCTTGTTCTTTAGCTTTTTTAACTGTTGCTTTTAGTGTAGACATATTTAATAGGGTAAAATTTTCAAATACACAGCTATGCCCTTCCATGCAGTCAAGGATGTACTCATAACTTTCAGTTTTATTATTTAATGCCAAAGTAATATTTTCAATGCTGTCCAAAAAATAATTATTAAACAGATCTGATATTTCTTCATCATTCTCATACATTAAGTTATCAAATTTAATTCCTATCGGTTTACTTGATACGTTTCCATTCACTAGTTGTTTTAATGTTTTACACATTTCGTTTGAGTCATACTTTACTTCATCAATTTTTTGAGAATAATGTTGTTTTTTTGATTTCGTATTTGTGTTACTACATTGTTTCTGCATGTTTTAAATGATTTCCAATCTTCATCTGTACCTGTTGTATCATTGCTTTTTATACAGTCTATCTCTGTTTCCGATTGCTAGTTTTATGTCTTTATTCCACCATTTATTACTTCCCATCGGGGATTTACTTGAATGTTCTTTTCAGGAGCATATTTATCCATACATTTTATGACAATATTTACCAGTTCATTTGCTTGTACAACAATATTTTGGTTATCCAATAGGGTTACAGAGCCTCTCATATAATTCTGGAAATTTGTTTTATTAAGATCCTTATATATTCACACTTTTTTGTTTGCATGGTTTTAATTTAAATTTATCGATTAGTTCAACTATAATTATGGCATGGTCAGTAATTTTTGGTGTGGAATGAATCTCATAAGTTAGTTCATTCTTATTCGTAATTAATAAATCAATTATCGTACTACTGTCTTTGGAAATCCTTGTAAATTTATTAATGTGTTGCTTTAATCCATTAGATTGAATAATACTTTTAAATTTAGTTGCATAATAACTTTCCTTAGCCATATTTATATTAAAATCTCCTATTAAAATTAATGTACTATTATATGTCATCCATTCCTCTAATATATCTTCTAGCCTTGATACACATTCTAAGTGACTAGCATTAGGAGAGTGGTAGCAGTTAAAAATTGTATAAATTTGTTTGCTTATTGTTATGCTGATACCAGTTATCCACATGTTCATGTCTATTGATTCATTAAGAATTTTTTTAAATTTAATTTCTTCTTTGACATATGTTAGTACTCCCCCTGTATAACGACTTGTAGAATAGCAACATATATTATTATAACCTTCAATTTTTATTTCCGCATCTTGTATGTCTTCTGTTACATGAGTTTCTGTTAGGCATATTATAACTGGCTTCCATTGATGTATAAGCCAGTTTAATTCTGTTTTATGTTTCAGTACACTCTGTATATTAAGGTACAATATCTTATTGTTTAATTGCTATTTTACTCTATTATTGATATTGTATAAATCCGGGTAATTATATCGATTCGATAATTCATTATATATTCTTTTATATGATTCACAATTTTTATCATAGGCAGTGTGGTTAAATGTTACATTTGGTACTTTGAGAACTTCTGCAAAAAGTGCAGTAAAACGTAATTAAAATATTATTAATTGGGATGTTTGTATTCAATTTATGTCTGTATTTATTTATATAGCTATTTAGTAAAATGCGTAAATAAACTCAAATCTTTAGTTGTTTGTATAAAGTGTATATCAATTTTGCATACAATTTTGGCATTAGTTTTTTTATTTGAATGGCGTTTTCTATTTTTCTAAGAAACTGTATTTAGCACAGCAATTGAAAAAATATAAATAAATACGTCATAAAAATACATTTAAAAATGTAAGTACCGAGAAATGCCTAGTACAAAATAAAAAATGGAAAAAAGTGAAATATGTACTAGACACGTGAAAACATGGTACATGGATGGAAATTAAAAAATAAACAAAACTTTCTCCTTTTACATTTTTCAAATTGAAAACAAATGTAAAAATCAGGAATGATTACAGTAATAAATGTAAAAGTCAAGAATATACGAAATAATTTGTAAAGACTATGATCAAAAGTATATTGGACAAACAAAAAGATCTATTTTGACTAGATTTAAAGAACACTGGCTCATTTGAAATATGGCAGAACGGAAAATCTTCTGTTGCCCAACGCTTTTGACAACAACCATAGGATAGACATAAATAATTTCAAATTAATTAGAAATGTAAAAAACAGTACACAGTTGGATGCTTTTGAAAGCTTTGAAATCATTAAGTGTAACAGTAGTATGAATAAGGACAATGATCCGATACCCACCAGTCCACTGTTTGCTCTGATAAACAAATACATATGTTACGGTTCAGTGAATCGTGGCAACAAATGAAGTATAAATAGTGCAAGTGTGTAGGTTAGAATTTAGTTTTAATCTTTTCCTGAAGATGCCAGCTTAGTTGGCGAAACGCGCGTCGAGAAAAGTATAGTAGTTCGGTGTTTTGTGGAAAACGTCCAGTTTTTTGTTTCTACGCCGAAGGTTCTAGTACCCACTCCAGGATACGTAAATCGTATTTATTTGTCACTCATACCCTGAAGTTAGATGTTGTCGGTATAATTTGCGGAGACCCTCTATAGCAGCGTTGATATTTAACGTGATGCATATTAAATTAACAATTTACATAATAGCGTTGTTTACTACAAACGCGCTAGTGATCTAGGATTCTTTAGTAGGAGGACATCTTACAACTACTACTTGATAATGATCACATCCCTTTATGGGTTTTTCATTTTCAGCACTCGATCTTTCAAATAAAATAAAACAAGTTGTGTAAGTGGTATCGTCATAGTTTTACTGTTATACTGAAGTATATTCGATGACATTATGTTTTAAAAATGTTGCCAAATGGGCGCCATAGCTCCACTGGGTGGTTCAAAATTTAGAAATCTAATATCTAAGACATTTTCGCATAAACAAGGCTCAATTTCACCAAGAACGCGAGTGATGTTTTTTGTTGTCTGTAGTTTGTTGGCATCGATCTGAGATTTTAGGTAGCCCCACAAAACATTCTGAGGCGTTAAATGACAGGATCTTGGGAGCCAGTTGATATCACCGCCTTGCGATGATAAAGAATGCTGTCTTGGGTTCTCAGTGTTTTCACGCACACTTTAACGTACACCACCAATATTTTCAAGGGATCATGTGTGCGGTGATGTACAGGCTTTGTTTGGTTGAGACCAAAAATTGGACGCAGCGCAGCGAGCAGAACGTTTGGCGTAGAGCAATCATTTTGATAATACATTTTAACAAATTTCACGCGTTATTGGATCGGGTAGCGTTTCCTGGTTAAATATCATGAGTAGCTGAGAATGCCTTGTCAATATGACACCTATATTGCCAAACATCGTCACTACTGAAAAACCCTTTGCTCTTGAAGTAACTTGTACATAATGTATATTTATCGTTATGATTTTTGAGAATATCTAAGATATTTTTGAAGTAACTCTTTGAGTAATATTGACACTTTTTTGAGTATCTATACACCGTGTCCTCAGATGTACTTAACAAATGGAAAATGTCTCCTTGTACAGAAAAAATCATTCTTGATAAGAAGTTTTGTTTGTTGTGATGCTTGAGTTATAGTGTACATAAAAAAGGTGAACAGACGGACCGACATACAGAGCATTGGTGTAGATCAAATTTAAAAATCCAGATGTTGAAACATCTAGGTGCGAAACAAATGTGTGATGTATGAAAAGATATTACAAAAAATTATTTACTACTCTGAATGCCTCTCTAAAGTATGTACTTTGAAAGCTTTCAAAATAAATTTTAAACCCAAAAAGAAAAAGACAAAGTATTGGAAAGAATCACATTATGGAAAACGAATGCATTTAGATCAAGTATTCGATTGAAGATACTATTTATGTTAAACGATTTTTACATATTTTCTCAACCTCTTAGTCGGGTTTTTGGCGTTTTACTCTCCATAAACATCACTTCCCGACGGTCGTGATCCACCTTGGTGGGACATCCTCGCACTTCCTTCCGCTACTGTTTATTCGGGATGCGTGGAGAGGAACCCCACCGCCGCCGCCTCCTCCGTCTCAATGGAACAAACCGCCCCCGACCGCAAGTCCGGCGGCTCTAATTAGTTCCTGTGCCCGGGGGTCGCTCGCCCCTTCCGAGACAGGGCGGCGAGCCCAACGCAAGCCGGTCGCAGTTACAAGGGCACGATTAGCGATGACGGGGGTGGTCTGTTTTAGGAGACGCATAACAACATACCTACAGGGTTGGTTTTATAAAGCTCACCCCTTATTTTTTTAAATTTTTTGATACTACTATAATACTGAAAAATATTATACAGAGGGGGGTTGGGTAGAGCAACTGGCTTATTTAGAAATTAAATTAAAAGAAAAAGTAATAGAGATATATATATACCTATTATATATTTAATTTTTTCAACAGCATCAAGTACAACATTTAAATTTTATGTTTACACAGTTTTAAAGATGATATCATGCAGATGGCGTCCATTATTCTCAATACATTGCGTTAATCGAATTCGGAAGTTTCGGTCAACTATTTCCAGCATATCGACGGGTATGTCGGCGACAGCTTGACGAATGTTGTTCTTTAGGTGAGCCAGGGTCGTAGGACGAACGTTGTAAACAATAGATAGCCCAATAAAAATAGTCGCTGGGGGCTAAATCAGATGGCCGTGCTGGTCAGTGCAGATCGCTCCTCAAGGAGATGACATACGCGCTGTGTGGGCCGTGGCACCGTTATGCTGGAACCATACATGTCCTACATCCATCTTGTTCAGTGTTGGCAAGAAAAACCACTGAATTATGTGGATATAACGGTTAGAAGTCACCGAAACTGATCGTCCGTTTTCTTCAAAAAAACCATGGACCAATTGTTCCAACTCGCGATGTGTACACCAAACAGTTGCAGTGAATGTGAAGGGATCATGTGTGCGGTGATGTACAGGCTTTGTTTGGTTGAGACCAAAAATTGGACGCAGCGCAGCGAGCAGAACGTTTGGCGTAGAGCAATCATTTTGATAATACATTTTAACAAATTTCACGCGTTATTGGATCGGGTAGCGTTTCCTGGTTAAATATCATGAGTAGCTGAGAATGCCTTGTCAATATGACACCTATATTGCCAAACATCGTCACTACTGAAAAACCCTTTGCTCTTGAAGTAACTTGTACATAATGTATATTTATCGTTATGATTTTTGAGAATATCTAAGATATTTTTGAAGTAACTCTTTGAGTAATATTGACACTTTTTGAGTATCTATACACCGTGTCCTCAGATGTACTTAACAAATGGAAAATGTCTCCTTGTACAGAAAAAATCATTCTTGATAAGAAGTTTTGTTTGTTGTGATGCTTGAGTTATAGTCCCGGGGGTCGCTCGCCCCTTCCGAGACAGGGCGGCGAGCCCAACGCAAGCCGGTCGCAGTTACAAGGGCACGATTAGCGATGACGGGGGTGGTCTGTTTTAGGAGACGCATAACAACATACCTACAGGGTTGGTTTTATAAAGCTCACCCCTTATTTTTTTAAATTTTTGATACTACTATAATACTGAAAAATATTATACAGAGGGGGGTTGGGTAGAGCAACTGGCTTATTTAGAAATTAAATTAAAAGAAAAAGTAATAGAGATATATATATACCTATTATATATTTAATTTTTTCAACAGCATCAAGTACAACATTTAAATTTTATGTTTACACAGTTTTAAAGATGATATCATGCAGATGGCGTCCATTATTCTCAATACATTGCGTTAATCGAATTCGGAAGTTTCGGTCAACTATTTCCAGCATATCGACGGGTATGTCGGCGACAGCTTGACGAATGTTGTTCTTTAGGTGAGCCAGGGTCGTAGGACGAACGTTGTAAACAATAGATAGCCCAATAAAAATAGTCGCTGGGGGCTAAATCAGATGGCCGTGCTGGTCAGTGCAGATCGCTCCTCAAGGAGATGACATACGCGCTGTGTGGGCCGTGGCACCGTTATGCTGGAACCATACATGTCCTACATCCATCTTGTTCAGTGTTGGCAAGAAAAACCACTGAATTATGTGGATATAACGGTTAGAAGTCACCGAAACTGATCGTCCGTTTTCTTCAAAAAACCATGGACCAATTGTTCCAACTCGCGATGTGTACACCAAACAGTTGCAGTGAATGTAGGGACGCTGATGAAGTTGTCTGGGGTTATCAGGGCTCCAATAGCGCTTCAGCGTAATAGCGTTCTGCTTTACAGATCCTGAAAGATGACTGTAAGCCTCATCACTGAAGAAAACAAGTGTGTCGTGAGGCATGCCAAGAAGCACATCACATGCATATTCTGGAGCAACAAATTCGCGTGGATTAAGTTTCTGCACCACAGCCAATTTGTAGGGACGAAATTTTAGTTCTTTATGAAGGATTCGTCTCACAGAAAGAGTAGACAACCCAACAACAACTGCATGTTTGCGGCAGAGCGCTGATGGGATCGCAAAACAGAAAGCCTTACCACATCAATGTTTTGGGGTGACTTTGCTGTTCGTGGAAGGCTAGGTTTTTTCTTCACATCATCAGTTTTCCTGAAGTTGTTTACCCATGAAACAATCGACTGCCGGCCAGCCATGATTGAGGGACCTCGACAATAAACGCACCATCATCGTCCACTCCATGATGGTAACTAAACCAAGCGGAGCTACTTTATGCCCGCCCTCTCGAATGTGCCTACCGCCACTCTCCTCGGAGCAACCATCGCTTCAGGGCGCCAAATTCAAATAAGAAAGTTGCTCTGCCCTACCCTGTATGAAAGAAAAAGTATTTAAAAGTATTGGCAAGCAAATAGTAAGTATTTGTTGTATTGAAATTTGTTGTGTTGAAAAAAGTCCAGTAACATTTTTGCGTGTAAAATACTTTTGTCGCTGATTATGTAGAGGAGAAGGTGCAAAAATGGAATATGCTTATAATATGGAATACCATGGTTTTGACTAACCTAAGTGCCGCCCTCTGTCGAAAAATGGCTAAACTTGTGAATGTTTGCGATCTTAATTAAAGCGGTCTGCCACGCGCAGTTTTAGTATGGTTTCAGTTTACCATGTGTGTACTTGTGAATTTCGCATGCTGATAATTTTAACAGGTAAGTGAATATGCAAGCCTAATTTTGTTATTTGCATGCTTTTATTTAAATATTTGTGACGATGCCACTATATATAAACTAAAGTTTAAGATGACGTTGTACTTTTTTTGTGTTTTGTTACGATAGGCTAGATTTAACCTCAAATATTGCTAGCATGGGTAGTCGGTAATATGGAATACTAGTATTCCACATTTGCACCACGTTTTTTTATCATATTTCTTAGATACCTACAAAGAACTTTTTATCTTTTTTAAGATGCCACGAAAGACTGAACGTCGGCCTTGCAATAATAAACGAAAGCAATACAAGGAAGAAGACATGGCTAGGGCCATCAAGGCAGTGAGAGAAAAAACAATGGGATATCTGAAGGCATCCAAAACCTTTAGTTCCCCGTACAACGCTCTTTCGTCTGAGTCTCATTAACACAGTGCCACCAGATAAGGCTGCAGCAACCAAGCTTGGAAGAAAATGTGTTTTGGGACCAGAGCTAGAGAAGCTACTAGTTGATTACATTTTAAAAATGGAGTCCAAATTTTACGGGCTTAAAATGAGAGATCTGAGACGCATGGCTTATCAGTTAGCCATAAAGAATAAAATCAAACACCCGTTTTCTTCATCCGGATTAGCTGGCAGAGCCTGGATTGATTTGTTTTTAAAGCGACATCCAACATTGTCAATAAGGAAGCCAACGGGGACATCACTTGCAAGAGCTGCAGGTTTTTGTAAATAAAGAGTTGACGGCGTTTTTGACCTCCTAGAAAAACAAATGCCCTATTCCCCAAACAACCTTTATAATGTAGAAGAACAGGCTTAACAATTGTCCAAACTAAAGTACCGTCAGTTATAGGGCTTAAAGGCAAACGTCAAGTTGCTTCATTAACATCAGCAGAGAGAGGGGCTTTGATTACAGTTATTTTTTATATGAGTGCGGCTGGAAACTTTGTCCCTCCCTTAGTTATTTTCCCTAGAAAAAATATGAACATTCAGCTTATGAAGGAGCTCCTCCTGGGTCCGTAGGAGTTGCTCATCCATCTGGTTGGGTACAGTCCCATATTTTACCCAGTGGTTTCGTCACTTTATCCAGTATACTAAACCAACTCAAGAAAACCCTCTCCTGTTAATCCTTGACGGCCATTACAGCCACACTCGCAATATCGACGTTATCGACCTTGCAAGGGAAAACCATGTTACCATTTTATGTTTGCCTCCTCACTCGACGCACAAGCTCCAGCCTTTGGATAAGTCATTTATGGGGCCATTCAAAGTTTATTATAGTGAAGAAATTCGTATTTGGATTCGTCAGAACCAACGGGCTCTTAGTCCTTTCGATATAATGGAATTATTTGGTAGAGCTTACGAAAAAGTTCAGACATACACAATAGCTGCTAATGGTTTTCGCACCACTGGTATTTATCCTTTTTAACAGGAATGTTTTTTCCGAAGCTGACTTCATTGCTGCGGAACAAGAAGGAGCGAAAAGAGGAATTACCGTTAGCATTCAAGAAGTCAAAACAACAAAAACTTCTACTACCCCTGTCGACAAACCCTCCTGCTCTAAATCTTCGATTGCCTCTGTGAATAAACCTTCATGCTCTAAAACGTCATGCGAAGACAATTCACCTGTGAGAATTCACCATTCGAAATATCTCCAGTCCCAAACACAATCCGCAAAAAAAACAACAGAGGACGCAAGACAATTGGATCTACTGTGATTACCTCATCACCTTACAAAGACGAACTAAATAAGTCAGTAAATAAAAAAACTGAAAAGGAGGCAAAAGCGCGTGGCATTAAAAGAAACTTATCTTCAGGAAAATCCTTGAAACAAAAAAAAAAAGGTTGTCAAAAACAGGAGAAGTCAAAGTACAAAACAACGCCCAAACGCTCAAACGCCCAAAGAATGCAGAGTCGTCTGATGAATCTGAGGATTCAAGCGAAGATGTAAAACTTGACGATTCAGACAACGATTTGGAAAATATGCCGGGACAATTGGAACCGTATGAGGACGATGCTCAATGCATGTTTTGCGAGAATGCGTTTTCTGCTGATCAGAGGGGATAATTATGGGTCCAATGTTTAATGTGCTCAATGTGGGCTCATAATGAGTGTGCAGGCGCCGAGAAAGACGAGTATATTTGCGACTGGTGCAAATAAAGCATAAGTTACTTCATTATTTCTAAGATATTTAAGTGTTCCATATTTGCACCACTTTTTCTTAGGTGGGCATTTTGTAGTTTTTTTCAAACTTTCTTTGTTTGTAAAAATGTTTCAGATAATTACACATTTGCTTTTACATTTTGGTGTCTAATTGTCTAAAGTACCATTTTCCTAAATTTGGCTTAATTCTATTCATAAAAAAAATTCTTTATATACCAAACAAAATGGTATTCCATATTTGCACCTTCTCCTCTATATTTAAACTGCCATGTGAATTTTTAAAGAAATGTATACCGGGTGACATAAGATTATGGTATACCCATTTTCTTTCTTTATTTAATGAGACAAAGTTTTCAAATTTTCAGCGTCTTATGGTGGTTTCCCACCGCCCGCAATCGGGCTGAGCCGCAAAGTGTGATTGATTTGTGATTAAGGGGGACCTACCTTGAGATGTAATTTTTTAGTCATTTTTGTATTATTTTTTCGTGGGGGAAGTAATTAGCATTAACAAATTCGTTTTTTTTGCGAATTAAAATTCAATTTTAAATTTTTTTAATAGAAAATCCAAAATGACGACCGCCAGAACATCGCAAATTGAAGGCCGCGAAAATTTCCGTCTAAATGGCTGACATTGTAGCACCCTCTGTGTTGATTTGAAACAGAAATACAAAATATTTTCTTAATCAGTTGTGTTTTGGTCAGGGAACAACGAGATATTTTTTCGATTACTGCAAAATTACAAAAATTGCGGTAAATTTAAAAATAATTGTGTTTTTTTGCATTTTTTTTGTACAAAATGTTAATTAAAATTATTTAAATGTTTTTATCGAAGAACCGGCTCGTTAGACCCTGGAAAAATATTTTTTACGCATTCGTGCAAAATAAGAAGATACTTAATTACAGGGCCGTAGAATGTCAGCCATTTTTAAAAACGTGATTCTGAGAAAAACGCGTTTAAAGTTTAAAATGTGAATTATTCAAAGGGGCTTATATTTACCGTCAGTCTGCAATGCCTGGTCCGTAAAGACATCCCTCTCCTGACACACAAAAATGAAAAAAATATATCGATTTTTTCAAATGTATCAAGGTAGAAGTCCCCCTTAATTGTGATTAATAAGTGATTTCGAAATGCAAAATTATAAAGGTTTGGATTTTTGTCCACAGATCGCGACAAAAGCAATCCCAAGACAAAGATAAAAAATGCATTTTTAAAGTTACAGTATGTAATATTGTTATTGCATAGGTTTTTCCTCGGTATGCCGTCTGACTATAAATTCCTATATTAATTCGATCCTGTATGCTCATGATATCCCTATCAATTTGTCATTTCAATGCATAGTGTTTATCACCTTATTGGTCACAACTTATTGTTCGTACACACTGGTCATAAAGTAAATAGTGGTTAATGGTTTTGAACTAAATAAATTGTTTTAATTGTAAAATATAGCATTTTTCTCAAAATATGGCATTATTTTTTACAATGTTGAAAAATGTCAAAGGAAAACATTACATATGTACATACATTATGTGCGTACATATTTGACTCTTCTTAGACGGTTACAGTTTTGTTATTGGTGTTACTAACTATGTTTTACCTTTAAACCGATAATATGTTCCTTTACATATAATATACTTTTCTTATTAGTTTTTGAGTTATTCTCGAAAAACTATAAATAACTTTGCTGCCTTCATAAGCAAAATTGCGACATCTACAAAAATGACAAAAAAACGAGTTCTTGCGCGTTTGTTTAAAATATCATTTTCTATTTTGACGTACATATTTAGAAGCAGTATCTGCACTTAAAAGTAAGACTACGTGTATATATTAGCGGTATCTGAATTATTTTGTAAGAAGACACAGAGAAGACAGCGGCATCTGTCAAAAGCCAAGCATACACGCGGCAATTGCACGAAGATGCCACGCTTTTTTGCTCCTTAAATGCATATACCGCGTTTTATTTTGTTGAGCAGTGTTGCCTCAAGGAAGCTACTACACATATCAAAATTACTTGACTTTGTTAAATTATACGTTTTTTTGAATTAAAATACATAAGTTAGTCTCTACATATTTATTTACCTCATAAAATAGCATTAGTATAATTATTTCCATCCAAAAAATATTATCTTCAAGTGTAAGCATATTCTTGTTTTTCATATATACTTGTATAGTTTGAGATATAATTAGATAGAGTTTGCGATTTCTGGCGAAGAATTTCTTATAATTATTATTGACTAAAACTATCGTGTAAGCCGGAATGGTACCTTTTAAAATATACCACGAGGCTCAAATAGCATGAGAAAGTAAGTCGACATTTTCTTAATACTCTTGTATTGTTAGTTGTCGCACTTTTGCTTATGAAGGCAGTGTGAAGATAACTACTTCTTTACATTAATTTTCTGGAGTGGGTACTGGAACCTTCGGCATAGAAACAAAAAACTGGACGTTTCCACGAAACATCGACCTACTATACTTTTCTCGACGCGCGTTTCGCCAATTGTTGGTTCAGTGAAGATTAAAACTGTTTTTCATCTGTTAGTTTTAATCTTCCCCTGAAGATGCCAACTTAGATAAAAACTAAAAAATTAAATAAGGTAACTAACTACATAAAACTAAAAGATAAAAAACAGTTTTAATATTCTCCTAACTCAGTTGGCGAAACGCGCGTCGAGATAAGTATAGTAGTTCGGCGTTTCGTGGAAAACGTTCATTTTTTTACATTAATTTCATTAAACAGTATTTTCCTTGCATGATTTAATTAAAATACAGTTAACAACAAAGTACATACCGGTAAAAAATAGGAAACTGTGCATAAGACAATATTATTTTGTTTAAAATTACTTATATGGATATTGTACATATAAGTAGAGACCTTTATTACAGTACTTATAGATACCCATAGGACTTTGATGCATCACCCTTAATTTTTTTAATTATCTCTTAATCGTTTATAATATTGTTATTTTTGACATTGAACAAAGAAACATGCCTTCAAAAAATTGCCACCTCAAAAAATTTACGCTGCAAGCTACATCTTGTAGATATTGTACGGAAACCTGACATTGCCATACATATGTACATGTAAGAATCATTTATGTAACACACCTGTACCCAAAAACTGACATACATATTTGATTAGTGTGTTTGTAGTGAAAATAATATTTATTTGTATTATTAAGTACTTATTTATTTATGGATTATTACACATAACACTCAATTTTACAATGGAGTACAAAAATGTTACCGTGTTAGTGGAAAACGTGTTTAGGATAGTGTTTATAAACAAAGTTACAAAACTGTTACTATGTCTCTAACGAAAACGTTAATTGTTATTAATCAACTATTTTTTTAACGGAATTAACGGAAATACATTTGTTATTAGGTCTGCACCATTTGTGATCAGTGTCTGCCAAAAAGTCTGCAGCATCTGAGTTTTTTTTATTATACGTTCATTCAAAACCTGGTTTGCCGGGATTTGTTTTGCGCTCTTTTGTACTGAAATTGAGTTCATTAAGTATATTTTTATATTATTAAAATAAAATACTGCTTTGTTTTTATAAAAATAATTTGTTTACAACTCACCTATATTAAAAGCTTCAAAAGTTTAGGTACTGCTTCTAGTAAATATTTAATAAAATCGTGCAAATCAGAGTCGAATTGCAAGTAATACCCCGGTGTGTAATTGATTATTCGTATAATAGATTCGTCTTATACATTGTGGTTGCCAGAAATTAATAGTAATGTACTAATTATGTATCAGTATGTGGACTAGGGATATCTGCTATTATCTGATGTGTTATATATCTGATATTAGATGTGATAGTAACATGGATAAAGATAATGGTCCGATAGCTAACAGTCCTTTGTTCTGGTATACAGACAAGAACCGTTTGTATATTACTACTATATTAGCTTACACAACAATTGATAAATGGTAAAAAAAACATTTTTTTACCATTCACATTTATGTTTCCTTCATGGAAAACCATGGCCATTTTTCTTGATGTTTATCTTATAACATCTGTAACAGGATCTGCTCTGGAGACAACATCATTATTACTCCAATAATTTGCAATTTCTTCGAGTTCCGTTCATGCCAATGCTTTAGAAGACATTTTAAGAGCAAACTGAATCGGCGTAATACATATTCTCTTTAAAACATGATTCTGATGGCTTTGCTGAAGGCATCTATGACAGAATCCTTAAACTATCTTGCCAAACTTGGATAAATTTATATTCCGAAAGTACCACCTTCTGTGGTACACGTTAATTACAATAAATTTTCTATTTGTGACAATATATGGTATACCAGAAATATCGGTGTGTACCGTTTACGGTATACACAGTAGTGTAAGTGTTAAAGAGATATAGCCAAAGATTATAGAGATTTAAGAGTTCGGAAAAGAAAACCGGAGAAATTGGGAAAAAAGAAATAAAAAAAAAAACCCAAACTGTCTTGTACCATGTGTGTAAAAAGTGTACCATGTCTTCCATTTCTTGATAAGAAAATACATTATATTACAGCGTTTGTAACTTAACTTAATAAGTAACTATCCTCAAGATTTGCAAAAACATTTTTTGCACATAATTAATTGAAAATAAAATTAAAACTTTGACACCCTGTACCTGGGTTACTATTAACAAAAGTTAAAGGTAATGATAGTAAAGTAGTATGTAAAATATTATCAATCAAATAAGTAATTTGATCATATCCAAATACAATTTTTTTCTAAAAATATTCTGCTATTTTGCTGTGTCCCATTATTAACGGGACATATACAAGGCTGTATATTTTCACAATATCCTTATCTTAGTCTTTATTCTAGTATACATATTTCTTTAACCTAGTTCTTTATGAAATCATTTGAGGAAGTATTTCCTTCAGTTTTTCAGACTACTTAGGAAACACCCTATATATTGACCAATTTATTGCAACATTGCTCAGTAGATTTCGGCTAAGAGGGGGCCCGAGTTGTACGTACTCTCAGTAATAAAATAAACAAGTCGAATCACTTGTTCATTCACTCAAGAAATGGCGCGTTTAGCGAGTTTAAGTAAGCCGTACTACGTTAACAGATCAGGCGCTAATTCCGTCCCTATTATCCGTCGATACGTCTGCTCGCTGCGTCGCAGATCAAAGGGCCTCGGGCTGTGTCTCTGGAGGGACGCGGTCCGCAGTGGCTGGAGACAAAGGGCGTCCTGCTCCCGCGGTGGCGGCACCGCCGGCGGCAGGCCGGTGTTGCGCCATTAGTCCCGTGTCAAGTAGCCGGACCTCTTCGCAGCACCGTGAGGGTCATATTTCACTTAACCTGCGATATAAATTCCTCCGCTTTATCACGTTCCGGAAACGTAAAGCTATAATGACCTTATAAAATAGATAGTAAATTATCTCTATAACTTTACTTTGTGCCTTAACGTCGCCGAAGTGCGAGTGTATAATATAAAACGGGGCTGGATTCGAGATCGTATAATTTAATGAAGAAGACCGAGAACGGGGAGGTTGAGTGGGCGAATTTAAAGCTAGTAGAGTCGTCTCTTTGGGCATAAAAGAACTCTAAATAAATATGGCGTTGCGCGTCCTTGTACCGATATTTAACACGATAACGACGTACCGATATTTGTACACGAGGTATTCGTTAGTAAGTGGCATATATCGTATGCGTCAGGGTACTAGGAATATTATAGAATCAAGGCGGATTGATATTGAGTGAACTTCTGTTTCATAAAATATATCCCCTAAGAGCACCGGTTATCTTAAACACAACCCTGTATTTCGCGTCAGAAGTGAAATATGTTGGCGGAACCATTGATGTCAAACTAACCTGGAACCTGCAGTTGGACAGGTGCATAAAGAAGGCTTATATCTCTTATGAGTAGTGTTGTGAAATTACAGGGAAAACCTGGGGTATAAAATCTAAAGTGGCAGTGTGTGTTTAGTACGTGCCACCATAAGACCGATGATAACTCATGGAGCTATTGTTTGGTAGCGCAAACGCCAACAAACCGAAGTAAAACTAAGGCTTAGCCAAGTACAAAGAAGTGCATGTCTAAGCATAACTGGCGTAATGCGGACAAAACGAACTAGAGCGATGTAGGTGATACTATGTTTGCCGTCACTAGACTTATATCTACTGGAGACAACAATGACAACGATGATCACGTCTCAAAGCAGTTGGTATACAAACGTGGGTGTGGTTAGTGGTGAAACCAAGGGTAGCCTGTGGAATAACACCATGATAAGATTGACACGTTTTCAGGTTGTTACTGACATTCCTCCCCAATTCGTTTTCAACAAACTTTATACAGTTCTTATTAAAGGTGAGAATGAAATCACATAGGCAATCAAAATATTCACGGATGGTTCATATTCATGGATGGAGAGGAAAGAAGGAGCAGGCTGTGGTATATACAATCCGAGTTGGCAGGGATAGCCATTGCCGCTAAAGAGATTACCCGCAGGCAGATAGCGGGTAAAACGATCAAAATATACATCAGAGGCATCCACTTCTTTGCCTGTAAATAAATTGACTGACAATATTAGGATAACACTCCCTAACAGTTTCGGCAATTTGGTGGAGCCCATGTGAAAAACATATAAGATGGATTAAATTAGTATATGTCCTTTTTAGGTGCCGGTCTGCCCCCTTCATGTAGGCTGCCGCATCTGTCAGTAGCAGCAATACATAGCGTTTATTTACTTCAAAATTCTCCTCGTCCCATAGTGACTGTAGACTATTAGTCACTCACTGTATCCGCATTTGTGTTTTCCAACACTCTTGAAGTTATCAAATGTCCATGGCTTTTGCCTCATCCAGTCCCTCAACCACTACGTTAGTTATGTTCTGTCAATTAACATTCGGCATTTCCTTAATATTAAGCCATACAGGTTTATCGTACAATTCTGAGATGATATATTTTTTTAAGTCCTCATACAGTGGTGCTATGTATAATGGTCTAAGAGTTCGTAACTAACTAACTTCAGACTAACTTCGCCATATTTTCCACTCACAACGTTCTGGACAAATTGTCATGGACATTCGGGGTGATCCAATTTGGCGAATGGAATATTACACCCTACCATCATTTTGACTAAATCCAAGTTAAATTGTCTGTCTGTCTCGCGCACTTTCATGAGCTTTATGTTTGTCTGCAGCAACATGCTGCAAAACAGATGTGTTTATGTGCACGTCAGTACCTACATTGTCACACAAGGTACAACGAAGTTTACTGCCATTAATAGTCAGTTCCGGAAAATTGTTTATCCAACGCTCCACCGTAAAATTTGATTTTCACAAAATTAAGTGAAGCTAAATTAAAAGAAGGGATATTTATCGGACCATAAGTGTTAGTTAAAAGCTAAATACCAAAGAGATAGAAATCTGGATTTCACTGAAAGCTGCTACAAATTGCTTTTTAGGGAACAGAGCCGAAATTGCGCCAAAATTGAGACATATTGCTCAATATCTAATTTCTTGATTCACATTTGGATTTTTTGTTCTCTTCAACCTTGGAGTTGTGAGCAACGAACAAGGTGAGCAGTTTCTCCAGGATGTGAAAAGGATTGAGGAACAGTTTCAAGCTCGTTGAAATGCTGTTGTGAAAAATATTGAGGAGCAGTTTCCAGCTCGTTGAAATGCTGCTATATTAGGCGATTACTGTTGGCGTCTAAAGACAAGATTCTTCTTCCCATAAGAAAAAAGTTATATTATAAAATTACTTAATTATTGTCCAGGCTCAGTTATTTTTTAATTTTAATTTTAATCCTACTGTCATAAAAATAATTTTGTTAAATCTGTGGTAATTATTTTTTCAATAAAAAAAAAATTGTTATTTTACATTAGTTTTATAATTTTTGTTGTTGTACTTGAAAAATGAGACGTGATACAAAAAAAACACTTATTGCAGGTATTTTTAATAAAAGAGCATAATCATAAAAATAATAATTCAGATAATAAGAGGGTACTCGATTTTTTTCAATCTGTAAAGCAGTGTAATTAATAGATAATAAGCAATATTTCCTTTTTAAATAGTATTTTCTCCAACCTTATTGAAACCGCTTGACCGGGGGCGGCCAACCCAGCTGACTCTCTGACCCCGGGGAAATTCGCCGATCGCAAAGAAAGCCCCCACTGCCGTCAGCTCTGCTTGCCCCCAAGCAAATTACCTCAATAGCACCGTTCCCCTGCGGCCGTTTATTTGCTGCAAATTGTATTGGCCGTTCTTAAGTTAAACGTGCCGCCGCCGCCGCCGCCGCCGCCGCCGCCCCCGATTGTCGACCCCGATTTGCGTTTATTTTTCAGGCGGCCAACAGGTCGATCGGTAGGTCGAGCGAGAAGGAAAAGAATTAGTCGTTGTTTAAGGTACTCGAGGGGCGGCGGCGGCCGAGGGCGATTAATGAATCGGGTCAGTAATTGCCGATTTCGAATTTCGGTCGAGCGTTTTGGCGATAAAATTCGATTACATGCCTTCTTGCGATCGGTATCGTCGCTTCGCGAATGATGCAGGAGTTCGGAGTGTCTGTCAATCTGATTTTATATCTTTCTTTCAAGGCATTATCCATAGTCATGTAGTTGAAAAAAAGCGTTGTTTTGTTATTTTATTTTTAGTGAAACTATTAAGTTGTTTTTAAATATTTTTTTTCACATCTTTGTACATACTTTTTAATATTGTTAATAGTTTTTTAACTAAAATAAAAAAGACAGCATTGTAGACATTCCATTTTTTCAATTCAGACAAGACCCTTTTTTAAAATAGGTCAGCGCTGTGCAATATTAAAGAACAATAGCAATATTGAGAACTACTGATTGCGTTTTTTTTTTAAATTAGTAAGTAATTATTGGAGTGTATGGCATCAAGTATTGGTAATAAGAAGCACAATTTGAATTATCTTATGAGCCACAGTGTTTTCCATTTGAAACATTTCTCTTCGCCATATTTAAACGTTTAAAAAACGAAACCTGTCACCAAATAAAAAATAAATTAATTTTTCTACGTCTACCTACTTCAAACTAAATTATTTTTTCTACGTCTACTCAAACTGAAATGTTTTATTAAACTCTAAGCAATCTAGAACAAAAAATGGAAATCAAAAAGTAAGTGACATCATGTGTCAAAAAGTGACAAATCGGGTATCATTGTGCTCAGAATGGCATTTTAAACCAAATTGAAGATTCGAAAGTCATTTACGTTTAAATCGGAAGTGAATACAAATTGCTGACTATGTCAATAAATGCAGACTTATGTCTAATATCCATTTCCAAAAGTTCATTAATCTATTCCTGAAAACAAATAAGTTATGGAGGTGAGCTGCCTTCGAGAATCCCTAGGTCTACCAAATTTTATGAAAATCGTACACCGCCAAGCATTTTTTTAAAAGCGATTTTGAGAAAACCGCGTTTAAAGTTTAAGATTGATTTTAACAGTAAAAAAAATTTATTACATGAAAATAAATATGATAAGTGAATTATAAAACGAATATTTACCTTCTAAATCTATATTTATTTGTAGCCTTGCCCTTATTTAGAATAAGGATAGGACGACCTGAAAGTACATTTTAAAGTGACATAACTCCATCAATTTTAACCCGATTTTTATGAAACTTTTCTTAAGATATAGAAATTATAGAAAAAAGATGTACTAAAAAAAGATGCAACATCCAAAATTCGATTTATTGGACCCCCACCAGTGGCGGCCGGTGGAATTTGACATGCTCGTAAGGAAACATGGGACCCACACCATAATTTAAGGGGTGGTCACTAGACTTAAGTAGAAGGCTATAATAGCAAAAAAATCTTCAGGGGGAAACTTGCCAAATTTCTTTAACAAAAATGGCTGCCTCCGGGCAGATCTCAGAAACGGTTTTTTTTTCATAATCACCGAGTAAATACAATTTTTTTTTATACTTGTGCTTTTCTTGACTTTTTGAGATCTGTAAAAGTTATGGTAATTTGAATTTTTATTTCATCCCAACATTTGGTCTGTGAAATTTTACAATAGTTTTCTATCTTTAAGCAAAATAAGAAGTATATAAAAAAATTGATTTTACTCGGTGATTATGAAAAAAAAAATATTTTGCAAGCCATATCCAAGATCTGCCCGGAGGTAGCCATTTTGGAAAAAAAATTGGCAAGTTTTCTGAAGATTTTTTACCATTATAGCCTTCTACTTAGGTCTAGTAATCTCTCTAAAATATGGTGTGGGTCCCATGCCTTTTTACGGAAATACGAACATGTCGAATTCCACCGGCCGCCACTGGACCCCACTGATTAGATATAACCCCTTAGTACCACTTTTTGACGGTTACTGGACTATACTTGGGCTAGTGACCAGATCTGATAATAAACATGCGTGATCAACTGATCAGTACTTTCTAACTATGACTTGATCAGTTGCTAGTTCTCTAGATTGTTTTAAACATTACCAGTACATGCGATAGTTGCACAAAAGTTTGATCTCCGAATAACTCTTAACACTCTTAACATATGCAATTAAACCTTCAATCGCTGAGGGGTATAACAGGCAATAGTTTAGTTTGTGTTAAAACCCCAAACCGTTTGGATGCGCAACTTTCCAGTTGTATAATAGTTGCATAACAGTCAGTCTTGCCACCAAACTGTTACGTACCTAAAATTTGCATGTCATCGCTTAGTATAAGATCCATTCGGGCAACAAACTGTTGCGCAACTATTCCATTTATTTATTACTAAAAATTGCATGTCAGCGCCCAGCTTAAGCGAATTTTTAGTCATTGACATGCGCAGAAAATAATGAAACTGATACAATCTTTAAAGGAATCATTACTTCATGTCTAACACTTGACTTAAAGCGCGTATAATCGCGCGTAGTATAAGAAACAAAAAAAAAACACGATACAAGTGAAGTATGAGTAAGAAATCCAATACCTACTAACGGATTTTTCTTTGCAAAAAGGAGGCGCTTAGAATACAGTCGTTTGAACATGACTGAGAATGAAACAAAAACGAATTTATTTGATATTGTTAATAGAAATATATATTGTCATTCTTTATTGCATTTATTACATATTCTCATCTTCCCCCACATTTTAATAGAGAAGTTCTTGACCATTTATTACCTAATTTTCTGAAATGGGCATTAGTTGGGGAGTTTGCATTCAAAACGTTTTTTTTCCTTGTTCTGAGTTAGAACTACAAAAAATTCAACACATTATTAAAAGATTCAACTCTGATGAAGACTGAAACACAAATATCTTCTGAGAAAGTTTTGTTGGCAAGTTATTCCATATCCACCTTATTTTCCAGATCATACTTTATTAGAATTCTATATTTTTGATCGTTCTGCAATAAAGCGTAAGGAATTTCCTTTAAGAACGAACCTGTTATATGTATAAAAATGTCTTTTAATGTAATTAATCTGCACTAATTAGTTGTTAGACTAATTTAAACAACAAGTTTCAGAAGCTCTTTTAATAGGTTGTCCATCATTATCATCTTATAATATGATGATAACCAAGGTAGACCTACAATTTAATTTGCAGTTTGAGTTTCTCTATGTACATGAAACGTACATGTTTTTGAATTTGCGAGCAAATTTTTGTTGGGTATATAAAATTCCAAATAATTACACTAGTCTACAAAAAAAATCAGTCCAAGAGTGCAAACTCCACTATTCTTATGCTATATTTTTAAGTGCTAAAACTGAATTTCATAGTAATGTGAATGATGTGAATGAAACTAACCTTCTGCGGGGTGCGATTTTCAATTTTTTTTTTATAACAAACCGTTTTTTGGGGTTTTCGGGATTACTGATAGTGAATTTTATATCAAAATTGAAATTTGACATCATGACAACTACATATTAAAAAGCTGTCAAAATCCCTGAAAAACATAAAAAAATCGACATTCTGTACATATTATTAAGTTGTCGGAGTCGCTAATCACGCTGGTCATCAGATTTACGATCAGCGACCCCAAAAACCCCAAAACATAAATTATACAAATCTGTTGAAAATTGCACCCCTCAAAGGCCTAAAGGGGGTGTTGGAGAAAAATAATATTTTTTTTTTGTTTATTATGAAATCCGATTTTAGCACGTCAAAATACATAGGAATAGTGGGGTCTGCACTTTAGGACACCTTTTTTTTTGTAAACCTGTGTTACCGTGTGTTTTTGAGATTTTTGTTACTATGTTTGTTTCGTACTTTTCGTTATTGGTATTGGAAATCAACAAAATTGCAAAAGAGGAAAAAATTACAACTAATAATTTTAAGTTACTAATTCATATAAAAATGAAAGCTCAGTAGGTACCACTAATAGTAGCTTTATGTACGTTCATAGCCACTTACTGACCAAACAAGGAAAAAGTAAATAAGAAAAACAGGAAAGATTGCTTTATCAAATTTTTGAAAATGCCTAAACTTATTAAAAAGTGGAACGTTTTTTTATACTATTGAAATGAAAATTATGTAGGTGAGACTAATAATTGTAATAACTTTATAAAAAAATATATGTTCAGTCATACGTTTATTGAAGAGACAAGAAAATAGAAGAAAAATTATAAAACTTCTTTTTCTCATTTGATGAGTGTACGAAAACTGATAAAGAGGGATAAAAATCGTAGTTAAAATATTAGGGTGTTTATTTGCCTCTAAATATTTCTCAAACGTACTATGGTGACTTAGCCTCCAAATTAAAAAAAAAACGCAGTTACAGAAGTCTGTAAGAATTTATCGTTTATTTGGCTTCGATAGTGCTCCTTCGGCCCTTCAACCCTGCGACCCCCGTTCGTCGGTGCCCAGGGGGAGAATCGACCTCTGGAGGACTGCCCTATCGGTCAAGCAGATCGCCAGAGAAAAACAACGACAAATATATTTCACAACTGGCCGGAGACTTCCGAACACCCTTCGATGCCAACCTGTGGCGGGCCGTCAAATTAAATTATCTTAAGGTCCCGGCGCTTCCGCCATACCGCTGCAGCTTTTTTCGATATGATCCCGGGATCGGCGACTTGAGACATAAGTTTGGGCATCGATATTTCATAAGCGAAATTTGAAAAGTTACAGATGGAAGCATAGCTTATTTATTCCAAGGTAGACACGAATATATTATGATATTTCGGGTATTTGGTAAAGTTATGACAACTTGAACAACAATACATATTTGTCATACACATTTTGGTAATAAGAATATTTTTATAATACATAATTAACACGCTTATAAACAACGACGAATATATAATATACATAACGTATGTCCTAAAAGTTTTGGCACAAAATTCATGAACTTAAATCTTAACAATAATGAAATAATATCAAGTCGCCTTTGGTAACAAAAGATTGTTTACTTTGTTGACTGTCAGTCGAGGGTTATTTATTTTGAAGTTTATGCTTTCAAATGTCGTATAAATTAGAAATAAGAAAAAGTATCTATAACTTAGTTGGGCGGGTACCCTAAGCTGAAATATTTCGAATATTCGAGAATGAAAATATTTCTCGCAGAACCCTTTATCGAACAATAGCGGTGTGCGAGCAGGGAATACCTTGTTTGAACCTTCCAAAAAGTGGAAGACCACGAGTATTTACTGCACAGAGGGAAGAGCGGTTGGTAAGAAGAGCAAGAAACCAAGTTGGGAGGTCATCAAGGAGACTGGCTCGTCAATATGACACTTCTAAGAGTACGGTATCGTTGACATTGAAGAGGAATGGTCTGAAATATCGAAAAAGACGTAAGTGCCCCAAATACACTCAAGGGCAGCTTCTACGTATACCAAGATGCTGCCGTCAACTGAGACGGGTCTACTTTGCCGATGGCAAGAGCATTATTTTAGACGACGAAAAGTATTTCACTTTGTCTAACTCCGAAATGAAAGGAAATGATGGGTTTTATACAAATAACCTAGAGGAATGCCCTGACAATGTAAAGTTTAAGACTAAAGCAAAATTTGCCGATAAAATCCTTGTCTGGTGCGCAATTTCTAACAGGGGCATATCCCGACCCTTTGTGGGAAGAGTGAGAGGCGAAGCTTTGAACAGTCAGGGGTATATTGAGAACTGTCTTTCCAAATTGCTCCAGTTTGTCCAAGAACATCATGCTGAGGATGATATCATGTTTTGGCCAGACTTAGCATAGTGTCATTACTCTAGAGATACCCAAAACTGGCTTCGTCAACACCGCATACCTTTTGTTCCTGAAAACGCTAATCCTCCTAACTTGCCTCAGGCTCGCCCAATAGAGGATTTTTGGGCTTTATTGTCGCGGAAAGTTTATGACAGAGGCTGGGAAGCCCAAAACGAACAGCAACTAAGACGTCGAATTTTTGAAAAATTGTGAGAAATTGACTTGAATTCCGTCCAGGGCCTCATGAGAGACATCCGAAGAAAGTTGCGTCTGGTAGAGGAGTATGGGCCGCTTCACATAATTTGATAGTATAGTTTAGTTAAGCATTAAGATGTAGTTTATGATAAATAATTGATGTTATAAATATTTTATGCCAGAACTTTTAGGACATACGTTACATACATATATTTGTCTAAAAAACCCAACTGCACTTATTCCAACGTTTCTTCAATAACGAGATCCCTTAAAAAAATATTTTGGTAATTCTTTAAAATAATAAAAAAGACGGCGTCAAAAAAAATTAGCAAAAAGCAAGTTTTAGGTAGAGTACCTTTTGTAACCTCCTCTTTTCCACCTCTGACGGCAAATTGCCACGGCTAAGCGATGACACATGGACGCACGACGCCTCAATTATTGCCTGTGGAACGACTTGATATTCTTCCACTAAGACCATCCTCAGGTCCTGTAGGATCACATCTTCAGGTCTCTGAAAGCTGTCGTCTGTTTCGAATGGTATAGGGTGTCCCATTTTTGATGTTTTTCTACGGTATCTCGGTTACAAGAGATAGAACGAAGTCGTTTTCACGAACTTTGGCTGCTCTTTTTAGGGAAATTCAAAGAGACAACCAGCTTTCTACTAAATACCATTGCTAGTTTTTGAGTTACAGTGAATTTTTGAAAAAAAATCGCTATTTCTGACTTCATAAATAATAAACCTATTACATAAAGAAAAAATTAAACTTGAAAGTAAATTATTGACACCATAGTAAATAAAACAACATTAACAATAACAACATTTGAAAGAAACCCTTTAATGGGCTCTGTATCAAAATTTGTTGGAAGCCCTTTTTATCCGATTACTGCGAAGCCCAAAAGGAGGGTAGTATTTTTTTACAACTTTTACACTCCCATTTAAAGTACGAGTATATTTAAAGTATCAGAGACTATGTAGGTAAGTATTATAAAACTTAAAAACAATTATCCTGAGTTAGTCAAATAAAATTTGCAAATAGGCACTTCTCTTGCCTTTTTTTCTGCAAATTTCCATAGCTGAGCACGATTTTAGGGTTTCAAGATTTTCTGTTTTTATGGACAGTACTGAAAACTCCGATAGTCGTTCTGGTCCATAGAAATTCTGGTCCATAGAAAATATATTTTTTAACCAGTTTGAGGTTAGAAAAGCTTTTTTCAGCTGTTGCAGTTGTGCATAACATTTTATGAATTTTGTCTTATAGGTACACCTCGGAGGCCCCGTATTATTGATACGGCTGATAGGGCTACGCCCCTGTTGAATACATACTTCATAACTCCGAGAAATTATTTCCATTGCTTCAATAAATACCCACCTAGGATTTAAGAGAAGAAGTCAATTGTATGCATGTTGCCAATTAATAATGATGTCAATTAATTAATTAATTAATATGTTTAATATTTTGTTTATGTTATAGGATGTTAAGTAATCGATGTCAATTTTTATTAAAAGTATAGAAACCTCAACTTTTTGTTCATTCATGACCATCTATATAAATTCTTTCATGTTACTAATTTTAAACTTATATGTTTGTTATTTATGAAAGTATTGGTCTCTAGAATCGTCGTCCCCTAAAAAAAACACCTAAATTACATGTGTGCGGTTGTTTGCACCCATGTTTGCCACCTTTTGATATATTGCTGAATCCACAGGGCGTTCATATTTTTATGGGTGTCGACTAACTTCCTTATTCTAAATTTTGAGTCAAAAACATGTAGCAAAAATTATACATAAACCAAATATTTGAAATTTGAGTTTTAGAAGAGAATTTTTAGAGATAATTTATTTTAATTGCTTAGTATGGAGCACCTTATGTTCTTATGTTGCGTCAAAAATGAAATGGGAGCCTACTACTTAAAAAAAGCTATGAGGGTTTGTCCAGGTCATAAATTTGTTTTAAACACAAAATATCTCCGAAACCGCTGGGTTTAGGCATAGGTTGTGGTACATGTTTTCTAATCAAAATTATGTACTCTTTCCAAATTTGTAAAAAATAAGGTATTGATTTAAAATATGGGAGTTAGTGGACGCCTAGAAGAATATAAACACCTTGTAGCACTCACTCGGACACGCAACAGTCTATAAATCACCGATTTCTCCGTTTCCATACTTTCTACCAGTCATCAGGGGTGTACAAGCAAAATCTGGAATAATATGTAAAGAGTACGTTACTCCATTGCTGAACTGTAAAATGTTGTTGCGCAAATTGAGGACGGTCTCTTCTTTGCCGTGCGGTCAATTTTTGGGCAATTTACTCTGCGAGAATTGAGCTCTGCTTCTTCCAGTCTTCCCAAACCTGTCGTTCACTGACAGCTTTTTCACACACATGTTGTAAGTCATGTTGCAGAATTATTGCTGTAGTCTTTCTATTGCATAAACCTAGTAGGAAGCGATTTTCTCAATAGTTTGTCTTTGTTTTGCCTAGCACCGGTGTTCTGATGTAATTTCCAGTCTCAACAATTCTACGCATCCTGGACAGTAGTACGTGGTAGTCCTGGAGCTTAACATCCTGAAGGGCAACATAATGTTGGTTTTGGCCATCTTCAATTAAAGTAAAACATTTTTCCACTTCTTGAACACTTAATCCCATATTGAAAGCGAGAGATGTGTAAGATGTGTAAAAATGAGTTTTGGTTTTAACAGAACAATAAAAACAGTCAATGAAGGCGTTTTGTTTAATCACATAAAAAAAAAACTCTTTTGATCTCTGCAAAACTGAAAAGCTATATCAAACTTAAACTGAGGTCAAAGAGAAAATTTCTGCAAATTAGAGTTAGTATAGAAAAGTATATTATACCTAAAACTAGCTTTTGAAAGAACAAACTTCACAATATCGAAAAAAGTGATATTTTTTAAAAAATCACTCTCGCCGGAATTTTTGTTGGTGAGTGTAAAGTGGCGTGAAATTCAAATTTTAAAACGAAAAAAAGTAAGAACGAAAAAACAAAACCTCGTTTAAAGCAATGCGCTAAAAACTCAGCAAAATGTTGGTGTTTTGTTATTGCTGTTAACAAGGGACGCGGAGTTCAGGTGGGCAGTAAATGACGTCCAAAAATCCTAAATCTCCACCTACGTGTCTTTCTGTCAACCTGGTGCTATGGACCATCAAGAACAGTACCTCCCGATTTATATTCCATTTCAAAATTATGATTAAAGATGTGCCGGCTCAAAATTAATTTTCCCACGTGACAGCGGGCAGCAGTTTACCATTACTTAACTGGATTAGCGTGGCAAAGTAATGTCAAACTTGTGCCTGCGAAATAGCCTTCCGGGGAACTGATTCGAGTATAAAATATATGCATAGCCAAATTGAGATTCTATTTTATCCGTGTTGGATTTTTCTTGGAGTTTGTTTTGACCCTTATGCCATGTTAGTTGAAAATTATGTAATATTCGGACGTGTTAAAAACATGTCGTATATTTGTTAAATTTTTGTTTCAAGAGACAGTCAAAGAATTGTTTAAAACATATTGAATTCAAAGTATATAAAACAACTTCAGAAGTGCAAACATTATCAGTTTTAAACCTAATACATTTCTAATCAACCTATGAAATAAAATATACTTGGATTGGTCAGAAAATTGCAGAGCGCGCGGTTGCTTGTTGGCGTTCTACAGTGAAGTGAAAAGTAAAAAAATGAAAACACGAAAGAAACGTGTTTCAATTAAATTAAATTTCATATGTTAGTGTCGTACCGGCATTATTCAACATACGAGATATTGTACATGGAAAAAGAAATACCATATATTATGACGATACATCATCAAATATACGATGATACAACAAACTAACCCACAGCGGAAGACAACTTTTTCACCTTTACTTTGTAGATAACATAACATTCGTTTAAATAGAGGGTAGCGCCGATAGAACGCGATAGAACACGTCTAGAATGCTAGTTGTCACACAGTGTTAAAAGTTGGGATCAAAATAATCGATCAAACTGTAAACGTAGTAATTAATGTAAGGATGGTAAGAGAAGAAATGGAGACTTGGGATCCAGTGAAGAGAAAAACGATAAAACTGCAGGCAACGTCATTTCTGGATATTGCCCCTCTGAATAGTGCAAACCATAAAATGGAGAAAGGGGGCAGCATCAGAAAATAAGTTGAAATACTCTTATAATAGAATAAACCGTATGGACCCCATTGAACACTTTGGCTCCTCATTTTTTTTTATTTACTGTGTATATACTTTTATATCTTCAAAACGATTTTTTTTTTAACTGTTTCGGCTTTCGGTGTCTGGCTCGGTGTCTAAAAATCACATCAGCCTTTTTGCGCAGTTCCAGCTGGTAACCTGGGTCGTAAAGCAAAATGAATATTTCACGTGAACGGGGTGGCTGCCAATAAAAGATCTTAAGGAAATAAAGCGGCCGTAGACGTTAGGCCCTCGCGGATACATGATTTATAATGTCTATTTTTCGTAAATATGGCGCGTTACGGGCCATCGCGACCGGAAAAAATGGCGCAATAAAACCGGCCGGCTTGTTGAAAAAACAATGTAGTAGCAGCGCGGCGCGGCGGAGATCAAGCTGGCGGACGCGTGATGAAAGCAAATCATAGCGGGTGGCGACACGCGCGCGGGTCATGGACAGGGCCGTATCTACCGATAAATGCAGATACGTTACTTTGTCTGAACTAAATTTTGCTTAAGTGGAGATACGTCAGTTGCTAAATTCCAAATACCTACTTTGAAACACACATGAAATGCCATAAATATTTTATTATCGAACTGGAATTCGGCATTGCCAAAAAAAAGAACATATTATAAGTTTATTTATAGGCAAACTGTGATGTAAGAAAATGAAATAAACTCGCTTTCCCTTAACAAAAGAAAAATAAATGAAAATAACAAAAAATAGCAATAGATCTCACTGCTATAAGTCTTCGTAATTCACTCGGTCTCTGCATGTGGCAACGACAAATAGAATTGTTTATGTTCTGGAAGTCTCCTCGACACAAAGAAACGAGATCTTCATATTTACTTTTGGTAATTTTGTTGGGTTTTTGATTCAAGTTGTTAAGTCTTATGTTGGCAATTGAGCAGTGCCGGTGGTTCAACAAAATGCTATCATACTCCGCTTCAGTATGACTTTTTTTAAAAAATATTTTGAATGGTTCATTTTTCTTGACTAATAATTCCATCATATTGGTTCAGTTAATGTTATTTCCATTTTCACTTGATCGTAACGAAAGCACACGGAAATTTTTCGAAAACGATTTAGTCCTTGAAATAATGGTAATTCATGATCACCACGTGGTAAGCATGTCGTCGGCGTGGTCGTATAAAAAAGGTTACCCACACCAGATATGGCTGTGTTGGTAGTACTGTGCGCCGAATCCCCTTCGTTCTGTCCATGTGTTGTTTCAAAATAGTCCTTACGACAGTTTTTCGCTTCACAAATTCCATACGTCGTGTCATCATCTGAATTGTCGTAGGGAGACGGTGAACGGGAAACTTCTTGGCGACATACTGTTGACGGAAATTCTTTTCTGCCAATTTTTTTAACTGGACATTCCATTCAGGATCACTTTCTGCATATTGTGACTCACAAGTGTTGCGTTCTTGTGTAATAATATTTTTAAGTTGATTGAGAGGTATATTCCACTCTTCATGATTCGAAGAATAAGCTTCACTTCGGTCATCACTTATTATTTCTACCGCCAGAACCGTTCCTTGATACCACTTGTTTTCGTACCACATTTTTACTTTACCGCCTACAAATATTCTTTTTCCTTCCGCTTTTAGTTCTGCTGAAGACACAACATTTTTACTACCATCAGTCCACATAACTAGCACATCCATTTTAACTAGATTGTATCACTTAATATGAGAAATAACCGGCGTGAAATATACAACGTAAGGAACTGAATATAGGTTATGTTTACTACCTACAAATGAAATTATACACGACACGTGGTTCACACAAACTAACGTATCGTAACACGTTACTTTGTGTAGTTCATACAAACTAACGTATCTTAACTTACGTTGCTTTGTGTGGCCTGCAATGGAACAAATGGTTAGATACGTTTTACGTGTAGTTGCACCAGCATTTACGTGCAGTTGCATTCATTATTGGTTCTTTTGGAGAACCATCTCCAAAAGTATAATGAATACAGATACAATACATTGTCTGGTGAAAGAGCACCAAAAATTATGCCTATAGGTCGCGTAACTCAATTTTTGAAATTTTGTCAGATACGATACTTTGTCTGGAGAACGACGATATGGTAGAAATACTTCAACTATAAAAAAATTTTTATGTGTCCGTAAAGCTGTTACACTACCAAACAGCCATACAAATATTAGGCCGTAATTTAAAATACAAAAATTGTGCAATATTTGTGAGTATTTTTCTTTCAATTCAGTTTCAGTAACTAAAAGGAGATTATCAAACTTCTTTCAGGTTATACCGTGGTTGTGATTTTTTCTTAACGTTTCGCTTCTCATGCTGTCAGTTTTTGAGAAGGGTTTTTAAAGGTTGATTGTATTCTTTGTCGTTTCTAGTTTTATATCCATTCTGGTCCGCGGTTCATTAATCGTGTGCATTCGTTGTGGTTAGTTGATTAAATGCTTCGTTAGGTTTAGTACGAGTATAACTTGCATTACCTAATTTGTATTACTCGCTGTTCTTGTTATTTCTATTGATTCTCTTATAAGCCTAGTATATTATCGCGTATTCCGGATCAGCATCTTCACTTTTTCAATATTAATGTTTACGTCACTGATTAGGCATCCTGTAATAATTGCTGATTTTTATTTATTAATTAATATAGTGTCTTATTACAGTTCTTTTATTCTGAATTCAATGCTTGATCCGGCCTGCCTTATGTAGTATTATCCACACTTGAATGTTAAACGTTTAAATATACGATTTTTAAGGAAAAACCCCCCCCCCCTTCAAAATTAACAATTACAAACCTTTCAAATAACCTCCTCCCCCCCCCCCCCCAAAATTCCCCCAAGGGGCCCCCCCCCCCCCCCCCTTTCTTTTTTTTTTTTTTTAAAAAAAAAAAAATTTTTTTTTTTTCTCCCCCCCCCCCCTGGTGCCTTGCCCACAAAAAAAAAACCCCCCTCTTCCAATATATAATCAAAATTGCAAAAGTTAGATTTACTCCAGTTTGATAAAGTAATGTTAGCTAAGATGTCATCGATCTGAATATTTCTTAGCCCAAACTTAAACCGCTTCGTAACAAATATGTCTTGATTCTTCATAAAATTAAGAACATGCCAGTTTGCTCATATCTGCTACAACTCTGCATTTTTAATTCACTACATGGAAAAAACGACGGAAATAAAAGAAATTTTGATTATGTATTAAAATTACTGTACCTATGTATTTGTCAGTGTATTAAAAACGAACCGTATTTTGTGTTAATATTTAGGTATGTATTTGATGTTTGACTGCCTTTTTATTGAGAATTCGAAAGTAGGTATAAGAGTGTCTGATATTAAAGTGTTGGTAACAAATAGCACTGTTTGAAAAAGTTTATTAGTCAAATTGGTCCCACTTAAATAGAGAACAAATGAAACATTTATCCTCGCAATATTTAAACGCAAAATATATTATTTTTTCACTTCACTCAAACTAAAACGTTTTAAAAAACTCTGAGCACTCTACAGCAAAATATTTAAATAAACAAATCAATGATTTTAGCTCGCTGGATAGCTTATGGATAGAACTTTGACTTCCCAGATTCGTGTGTGTGAAACACATAAAAACATTCACTCAAAATTACGAACAAAAGGAGTACCCATGAAAGACCGTCAGCAAAAACAAAATAAATTAATGTTTCTACGTCTGATTGATCAAACTGAAACGTTATTTTATTATTTATTGAATCACTAAGATTAAAAGATTTAAATAAAAAAAAACTTTTTTTATTTAAATAAAAAAAACTTTTTTTATTTAAACTTTTTATGAACTTTTTATTTAAATCCTTAAAAAGGAGGCCTATAATGCAAAAACTAAAAACTTTTTACCCGGATGTTTTCCCCTAGATTGTATTTATTTGTCACCCTTAATCTCCAGTTTGACGGTGTCCACACCAATATACTGTCTATATATTGTCATATACAAGGTGTTTCCGAATGAAGTATCATACATGATGCCAGTAAACAATAAAGGTCAAAACAAGTCTAGTAAATATACCATAGTCCAATGTTGCACTCCTTTTGATATTGAGATTTTAAAAATTTCTAAGCCAATGTACATTTTAATTAATAAATAAAGAATCTAAAATCGTATTAACAGTTAGTATGTATACGTGAAAAAAAGTACATTTTATTATTCCATATTCCATGATATTTAAAATAAATCCAACTTATTACCTAAAACAAGGGTAAAGGTAGTGGTTTAATAATTATACATTTATCTTGAAAACCGTAGATTAAAATGAAAAAATTCAGATTATAAAAAAATTGCAGTTGAAATAGTTGTATCAATATTTCTTAAAATATAATCCGAAGTGTGCATGATAATAAAATTTTGGAAACAATTGCCTTGCTCATTTAATCGACTTATTTTGACTTTCAGATTCACTGGTATAAATTATGCTACTTCATTTGGAAATACCCTGTACAGTGTGTATCAGCCAAATGGAATAAATTTAATATCTCCAGATATTATGTATCTGTCAACAAAATGTCAAAACACGTCAAGTGATCTTGATTGTTGTGGATATTTTTAGCCCATCGGTTGCAAAAATTGAGCACGTTATTGAATTATTTTTTACTGGGAACATATGGCAAGTGGCGCGTCATTGGACAAGGCGTTCAAAGAGAAATTCAGTTCTGTACTTGGTTTTTATATTTTCTCCGAAATTAACCAGATTTTTTAAAACTTATTTCAATGAATACAAAAAAAAAAATTAAATAATTTATAACTTAGGAGATGCTCGAAATCCCAGAATACTCCATTACATATTTAAAACTAGAAAAGGGACCAGAAATAAACGAGTTTCATTAATAGCTAGTACAAGAAAGTAATTGTTAATCTGATCAATGTCAGTTTAAAAGTTAGCACTATGTCTAACTAGTTAGTTTAATTTTCATGTGAAAATGCCGTATTTAAACGAGACTCATAAAATAGCCATTTTTATGATCGGTTATGGGGATAGAACATGAATCAGGTTGATGTTTCTGATTTATCACCCATGTCCCTAGGAATAGTTGGCAAGAAACATATTCTCTAGATGGCGAAAAAAAATATAGATATATTAACTGTCCAGGAAAATCCGAGTGCCTCAACTCGACAAGTTACCTTAGAAAATAATCTTAGCCATTTATCCGTTGCACGAATACCAAAGGACATTAAATAGGACATAAAAGTGGAATTTTGCGAATAAATGATGCAAATAATAGACTACAACATTATAACAAAAGAAAATGCAGTATTTTCTGATGAGGCAACGTTTATTCTTAACGGACAGGTAACTTGTCAGAACTGCCGCTATTGGGCTTCACAAAATCCTCGCTGAGTGTGGGAGATGCATACCCAAAGACCTGAAAAGATAAATGTCTGGGCAGGTACAATAGGAGACAACATCATTGACCCTCTTTTTGGAGGAAACCTTAACAGTGCAGGTTACTTGACTCTTCTTCAAAAATCGAATAATTCCGTCACTAAAAAACCTGTTTCCCAACAGAAGAAATGTAGCAATGCCAGCAGACACACTATGGTTCCAACAAGATGGAGCACCGCCGCATTACCATGTTAATGTTCGACAGTTTCTTGCCCTAGTGTTTGCAAATTTCAAACACCAGACCTAGATTTTTTCTTGTGGGGATGGCTTAAAATATCTATATGGTGGGCTAAAATATCTATATCTTGATGGCTATCAATACACAACAAAGTTATAATATGTAGATAAAGAGACGCATTTCCGACACCACTAGGTCCATTGTCACGATATTCGGGGTGCACATCGAGCATCTCCTGAATTAAATATTATTTTATTGAATGATTTATTTTCGTATTTATGAAAATTATTGTTTAACAGAAGAAAAGTATTTTGAAAAAAATATCTTCTCAGGTTAATTTCGGAGAACATTTGAAAACCAAATACAGCGCTGAACTCCCCTTGAAATCTTCTTTTCCTGTCCAGTGACATGTCACTTGCCATATGTTTCCATTTAAAAAATATATCGATATCGTTACCAAACATCTGCAGCAATAAAAATCGCATGACGTGTTTTGACAATTCATCGACAAGTGCCTACTTATGGAGATATTCAATTTATTCTATTTGGCTGATGACTCAGCATCTGTATTGTCTGCACGCCGTCAACATTTTCAGTAGAGAGCTGATTCCGATTCTGTTGAGGTCCGCGCTTTCTCGGCCCTGGCGTCGAAAGCAAATCATAGCTAGCGACGACACGCGCGCGGGATTCTGGAGAGCGGCGGGACGCCGAAGGGCGCGCATAAAATCTGTCCGTCGCGAGATTCGCTGCCATTACGGAATTTACTGGATAACCGCTCAGACACGAACATGAATATTTTAGGGTAATGGCTCGCACACTTCAGCCGTATTTTTCCTCCTCGGAGTAAACATCGGGCGGCAAATAATGCGCCGGCATCGGCACGACCCTCTCGATCCCCCTAATCCTTCCCGAAATGTTTTCCTTTCCGACGGGGACGGCGGGCTCGCGGACACGATTTTATTTTCGGTTGTTTTTTCTGGCGCGAGATGAAAGCGATATATCGACAAGTGCGCTCAGCCTTCGATAGCGATGGGTATGTATGCGATTAAAAAATTCTCAGTGGCTGCTCTTGTTGACAAAATGTGGGGGTTGCAAATGAATACGTATGAGAAAGATGGCGCAACTATTTTTTTTTAATTTTTCAAGGTCGAATCAGAAAGATTCGACATCGATTCGAAAACATTTTGAGGCCCTTAAAAATATTTATATATGTACTGTTTAAATGTGCATGTTATTATGTTATTCATAATAATGTTACAGTAAAAAGCGTATTATTACCTTATTGGAAGAAAAAATCGCCAGAATTTTTGTTTCATCTGAATCTCTTCGCATACACTAAACATTGTTTGTAAAATTTCATTTTGTATTATTTTTGGAGTACCCTTGAGAACTATTGCTTATTTTCAAATGGTGTTTTACAGCAACATCCAGCTCAGCACAAAAGTTATCAGATCAGTAATCAGCGAAAAACTCCAGAATTAGAGGAAGACTTGGACTTATCATGTCCTTTCAATGCAAGTTCAAATGCACCACAAAAATGCACACAGTTAACAATACGTAAAATTTAGCGGTTATGCCTCACTTTTTTATTGTACACTTCAATGTTTCGATACGCAGTGTATAACTGAAAAGTAAATATTGCAGATGTTTACTTTTACTATTAATTATTTACTTTTCCAAAAAGAGTAAATTACATAACATATTTTATACTAGCGACCCGCCCCGGCTTCGCACGGTTTACGACATCACATTAGAAACCTCTAAAATTATCTTGTTTCTCTACTATTTTGTGTTTATACATTAAACCTTCCTCTTGAATCCTCTATTCATTAAAAAAAGGCCTGCTATTTTACGCCGGTACCGCCACAACCGCTATGTCCCTGCATTTTAAATCTGTAATTCTTCGAAAATATTAATTAAATTACATGCTGTAAAGGACCATTTTGATCTATATTAAATGCACAATGTATTTAAGGTACCTAATTGGATAAGGATTAATGTGTATTGCTTAAAATCGCTTCGTAAATAAGCCAATATTTCTCGTAAAATAAATGATAAAAAACATATCCATTCGGACTTTTTTGTGACCTTTTTAAGGTGTCCAATATTGTAGTACATTATTTTGATCTATCTCATTGGGTTCAGCCGCGTTTGCAATGTAAGCGCAAAAATTGTTTATTTACGACCACATTAGAAACCTCTAAAATTATCAGTGTTTCTCTACTATATTATGCATGTATTATACACATAAACCTTCCTCTTGAATCACTCTATCTATTAAAAAAAACCGCATCAAAATCCGTTGGTAGTTTTAAAGATCTAAGCATACATAGGGACAACAGCGGAACACTTATTTTACGTTTTATACTATGTTATGATGTTGTGATGACACTATCTGTTTCTTAATTCGGTCGCCTAAATGATTTAAATCAGTAAATCCCATCTTTGTCCATTATAAAATTGTTTGAGTAGATACTAGTATAGACGAGCATGGTATATCTTGATGACACGTGATTTAATACGTACGATTAATTACGGTTGGGTAGACACGAAACTCAAAATGCGATATCACAGCGAAAAAAAAAAAAAAAAAAGAAATATATTTGAGTAAACTCGACGTCTTTTACAAGGGCAATGTATGTACTTTAAGACGTTGTTCATAGTTTTTTTGAGGAAAAAAAAATTGCGATGCTACATAATCTCAAATATAGGCCAAAATCATTATTTTTGCACGCTTAGGTTAGGATATTTCGAGAACCAGAGCCAATTGAGAGATTTGGACCTCGGATTCGGATTCAGCGCATCAAAAACCTTTGGAAAAATATATCCTGGTTTCTGGGTTAAAATCTTGTCGGCCTGTGATTATAGAGAAACTTACAAACTTAAAAATTTCGAGCGAATCGTAGCAATGCAATATCGTAGCGAAAAAAGATATTTGAGTAAACCCGACGTTATTTAAAAGGGCAAACAGTACTTTAAGATGTTGTTCATAGTCTTTTGAGAAAAAAATTTCGATGCTATATAACCTCAAATATAGGCCAAAATCGCTTTTTTTTTGCACTTTTATTAAATTCTATAAACTAAACAGGTAATGTTTGTAAAGTTGTAAGCAAATTATTTTTTCCTCTCATTCATAATTTATTAGTAAATAAGTCTGCAAAAGAGTGTTACATGTTACATTAATTGCTAATATAATCAACTTATACAGTATTTAAGTCATTATTTTGAAAGGGAAGTTAGGCGTGCACCTATGTATGGCACGCGTTCGAGGTCGGTATAGTTGTGTACGGTATTCCCTTTAGGGAATGCCGTACTTTTCTTTTTTATATTGTTTTAAATTTTGATTGGAAATATTTTATTATATGCAGGAGGTTGGATTATATCTCCAGAGGCGGATTGTAAAATTGCATTAACAATATAGAATAGTACGTGACAAACTAAATATATGATAATAACCGTTATAGGTATTAACACTATTAACGCCGTTAGGCCGACATTAAGCAAATCGTCGATGGAACTGAAGTTTATAAATCGAGGAGAAGCCGAGATTTATGAACAGCCAAGTCCGTTACCATATTTGCCTATCAACCTAATGGCATTCAACAGTTCTTGTGATGCCATAAAATTCACAAATTTAAGAATCTATTTATTAAGCGACAGTTATGATAATAAAATAGTTACATTTTCAGATATGTTGATTATATTGAATATGAAAATTAACATGAAACATGAAAATCGTTTCTTGAATTTCAGTCAAAAAATTGGACTTGAGAGATGGGCGACGTCGACAATGTCATGTCGACAATTGTATTGTCGACGTGTCGACATTGATGTCGAGGTAGAAAATTTTTAACACGTCGAGAATCTCGACAATGTAGACAATATAGTAAACTAGATAAAAATATATACAGAATTTTTATTACATATTAAATATTTCTCTGGTATATTTATTAAATATAAATTAAGTAAAACAAAACTTGATTTTCTATGTCCATGAGGTTTTCAATATCCTTCCTTGCGTTTAGCAGCATGCTAGCCGTTTATTTTTATTAAGTCTAATTTCAGGTCTTCAAAATTCGTATTACACTTTCTACCACTCATCATAAAGCACATTCATAAGATGATAACAACTGTAATAAATACGACAAAAACGTCAAAATGTTAAAATATAAACATAACTCAAGTTTTTAAATCATTTATACATTGTCGACATATGTATTGTCTACGTGTCGAGGTCGAGAATAAAAGTCGACGCGTCGAAGCCCATCCCTGCCACTATATGCTTTTAACTCATTGGTTTGGAGACTTATAAAGTTTGGGAAAGTTAATATTGAAAAATATAGCAAATACAATTTTTATTCTTTGGGTATGGCAAAAGGTTCATTTTTCAATTGAAAAGAAATTAAAGGAGGGGGGGGGGCTTTTTCTCACAATAATTGTGAGAAAAAAAGGCCCCCTTTTCATTTCTTTCCAATTGAGAAATTTGTAACTTGCGGTTTCTCATTTATCTCTGATCACTATTGAGGGCAGTGCTTATAAAATTCTATTAAACGTCGGAGTAAATTTTTATTGCTTTAATTAGGTCCTAAATATTCAAAAAAAGTCAAGTTTTTGAGTTTGTCTGTTTGTCAATAAGTTTGTCCATAACACAGCCACATAAAAAAAATCTACTTTCGGGCCCAGTAGTCAGACCATGAGTACTATACGTTTTTTTGGGTCGCTGAATCCAAATCCGTGGTCCTCTTAACCCCAGCAGCTCAGGATTTTTCATAACCTCAAAAAAATCGATATTCTGAACTATTAAATCACGTAAAGCCGGCTAAACAGCGCGGAAGCCCACAAAGTTTTCACACATCTCAACGTAAATAACAGGGTAAGTTTAACACATATCTTTCTAAGTTGCAACAATTTATTGTTTTCATGAATTTTGTTTTTGCACATACAAGTAGTAAGTAGTATGATTCATCCGATTATGGCCCGCCGCCCGGATCTGCCGGCTTATTAAATACAATTAATAAAATCCCATAAACATTGAACCAGATGATATTCCAACCTTATAAGCTCATGAACCCAATTCCCCATATCCCTATAACCCCATAACCCCTTAACCAAGGGAAGCAATCGTAAGCAATCTGTATCACTGCAAAACATCACCTAGTTGAGGACTCCTTGAAAACCCAAGTATTCAAACTTAAAAACTCCGATAACTGTACAATCCCATAACCCTGTAACCCTATGGCCCCACAACCCTATAACCCCATAACCCTATATTCGTAAAACTTCATAACCACATGACCCCTGCCATGACGGCATGAAAGCCGTAATCCAGGGACTCACCCGGATAACAGGCTAACTCCGTTGCCCGCAGTCAGCGCGAGGAGGTGCCCTGGATGCTGGCACACGCAAGAAGGGTTTAAGGAATGAACGAATCCCAGTCCTGTAATTAAAATTGCTTATGATTTATTCCCTCGGTTATGGAGTCATGTGGTTATGATGTTTTACGAATATAGGGCTATGCGGTTGTAGGGTTTTGGGAGTTTTCGGGTTTAAGTACTTGGGTTTTCAAGGAGTCCTCAGCTAGGTGATGTTTTGTAGTGATACAGATTGCTTACGATTTCTTCCCTTGGTTAAGGGGTTATGGGGTTATAGGGTTGTAGGGCCATAGGGTTACAGGGTCATGGGATTGTACAGTTATCGGAGTTTTTGAGTTTGAATACTTGGGTTTTCAAGGAGTCCTCAACTAGGTGATGTTTTGCAGTGATACAGATTGATTACGATTTCTTCCCTTGGTTAAGGGGTATGGGGTTATAGGGTGTAGGGCCATAGGGTTACAGGGTTATGGGATTGTACAGTTATCGGAGTTTTTAAGTTTGAATACTTGGGTTTTCAAGGAGTCCTCAACTAGGTGATGTTTTGCAGTGATACAGATTGATTACGATTTCTTCCCTTGGTTAAGAGGTTATGGGGTTATAGGGTTATGGGGGATTGGGTTCATGAGCTTTTTAGGTTGGAATATCATCTGGTTTAATGTTTATGGGATTTCGTTAATTGGATTTAACGTTGGAAGCTTGAGTCATAAGGCTATATGGTTTAATAGTTCAGAATATCAATTTTTTTGAGGTTATGAAAAATCCTGAGCTGCTGGGGTTACAAGGACGGATTTGGATCCCACGGATTTGGATTCAGCGACCCAAAAAACGTATAGTACTCATAGTCTGACCTCTGGGTCCGAAAGTCGATTTTTTTTTGTGTGGCTTCTTCTGTATATAATATATCCAGAATGCTCTTAAAATGCATTCAACAGTTTCATCTTAGAATGCAGAATATTTCGAAAATCAATTTAAAATTTGATACATTTATGTATCATGATCAAGATCTGCAAATAGATTTTCGGATTAGCCAGTTAACAGGTTGGGAATACGTACACAGTGAAAGTTCTCCTTACAGATAGCCCCTTAATACATTTATTTATAAATTTACTCTGTGTAAAATTTACTGTTCTTGACATATTACACTTTCCTTAGTATGTGCAATCTACATATGTATGTATGTACAGGATTAATTTCCATAATTTTACAAGTTATTGTGAGTTTATTATTGAAAATAGAAAAGACTTTCCCTAGAAAAGTTTTTTTCTAGGGAAAAATTTTGGCATACATTTTTATAACATTATATAAGTAAAAATAATATAATTGAACATCAAAAACCGTAAAACTGAACCAAAGCTTTGTTTTTTTTTTAATGACCATCCTGTATATTTTTGCATATTATTCCTTGATTTTTTCCCTTTTCGATAATATATAATATGTCTATGTTTCAGCAGGTCGAGAGATATTTTATTTAAAAAGTGGAAAAGTAGAAAAAAAAACAAGAACGTTAGCAGGCATTTAAAAAATATTGAGCTACATTACATTAATTTATATTCACTGCTAATTGTTTAAAACAAGAATAATGTTCTGTTAAGAGGAAAAGTTTGAAGTTTTTTATGTATCTTTAAATAAAATATTTCGCCAACTGCTGAAGGAAATATAGATATATTATATATTTCTGAAAAGTGAAAAATTCAAGAAGAATATGTAAAAACATACAGGGTGCTTCAATAAAAGAACACAACTTTTAAGGTTTCTGATGTTCAATTGTTTTTTTCCCATACCATATTAATTTATTAAGTTATAAAGTTGTAACTTTTGTATAAGGAACTTTTTTTTTTAATTTGAATAATAAACTCATAATAACTTGTCAAATTATGGAAACTAACCCTATACATACGTTTATTCTTGCACTATAAATAGGTATATTTGTATTACGAGTATATACTTAAATAAATACATATATGTAACTTAAAAACTAAATTTAGTGACATGCTTGCAGTGCACAAATTCCCATAATCTAGCATCTTCTGTGACAGGATAAAACTGTCCGTTTATGGGAGTTTTCACTGTATACTCGTAAATAGTTTCGTTTTTAAACTCACCCTAGCGTATTTTTGGAATTGCTGTTGGAGATATGTTGGTGGTTCCTGATCTGAAAAAATAAATATTTAATTAAACCGACTATAAACAAGTGGAAACCTTTTTTTAATAGGACCCACGTACTAGAGTTGGTTTGGTATATTTGACAAACACTCAATGATACAGCGCAGAATATATTGAAGGGGTGACGAATTTAACTTTTTTAATTAAAAGCAAGTATTTTTTAACGATAGGAACGTTATTGTCAAAACATGAGTTTTTTAGTATAAAATGTGTCTCCCTCACTTGTTATATGCGTTTCCTATAACTAAACATTTTTTTTCGTTCGCAGATTTGTAATCAAAATAACTCGGCTCTCAATTTTTAACGGAGTTAAAATAATGTTAGGATTAAAATGTATTAATTATTAATGGGTATATTCTATAATCAGAATAGGAAACAAACTGTAGCTGATGCAAATGTTTGTTTTGTATTTATGGTTATTTTATTTCTTGTAGGAGTATGAATAATATAATGGTCGGTAATAAGTTGACTACATAACATATTATGTCTTTGCTACATTTTTCATTTATTTTATTCAGGATCGTTATATTTCTGGAGACCTTAGATATTCATACGTCTGCTGAGGCGAAATAAAAAACTAACTGGTACAAAAAAAGAGCATACGTTTATTCCAAGTCGAAGAAAATTCAATTTTTCTGTTCATTTATCAAAGAAAAAAGTGATGCGCGCTAAAAGTAAAAAAAAACAAGATGCCTATCATTTACAGTAACCGCCAATGTTGTAACATATGAGAAAAACGTTATTATTAGAATACAAAAATATTTTTTCTGAATTGCAGGTGCATGGCAATAATTAAATAGAAATCAATTTTCATATTGGGAGAATCATTTATTATCATCAACTTAAAATTCAGACAGTATATTGGGAAAACAAAAAAACAGCCGCGAAATCTTCAAAAACAAAATATTCGACATATCAATTACGAATGGTGAATGTAATATTTTCAATAAACTAACAATAAAGTAAAATTGTATTAAACCGTTACTTTCTGAATTGATTTATATTTTTTTTCATTTTATCGGTTTGGGATTTATTAAAATATTTTTGTATTTATGTATAAGTTTCCATTGGACATAAACATATTTTAATATCCCTTTTACCTTAGTTCTAAAAATATTAAGCTCAAACTATAAAAATATAGTACAAAAGGTAGTGGAGATTTTATAAACAATATGAGGAAGCTTCCAAAACTGTTGTTGTTCTTTATATTAGGGACTCCATTGACAAGGCGAAAGATAATTATTTGCCGTCGATAGTATTATATACGCGATAATTAAATTGTAAAAAAAAGTAAGAAAGCAATGACAAAATTGATGTTTATACTTTATCAGGTTGAATGCCAGCGTTCAATATACAGGATACTTATTAGCCCAATCAACGGGGAGAAAACCGGTCACTAATTGTTATCAGCAAACAAAAATATGGTAGTATAGAGCAATAAATTCTAAGAAAGATAGCATTTTTTGCTACTCGAGTTTTAATGGCGAACACAACCAAAAAAATTCGCAAAAGTAACGTTTTTTTTTTGCAAATAAAAAAAAGCTTCAAGTCCTACACAAAAAAATTAAATTAGAAAGTTGTAGGTCTTAAAAATACGCGTAGAATGAAATTTGAACGAAAAAAATCATTTCATAAATATTTGAGAAAAATAAACAAAAAAATAAAAAATCACTTTTTCATATTTTTGCTGTATAAATTCCAATTTTGTTTAAACAGACTTCTTGTTAACTAAAAATATAGCCCAAGACAAGCGGAAAATTATCCTTTTTTTTCAAAAATTTAAAAACGTTTTATTTTTTCGAGTTATAACGATTTAAAAAAAAAAGACGTTTTCAAAAAATCAGCTTTTACAAAGGCAAAAATTATTGTACAGAAACGATCATGGACTCATTTTATTCAAGAAGACTTGTACTTTCATGCTATTAGAAAACCGAATCGCTTTTATTTAATTTTTGCATAAAAAAATGCGTTGTAAAATTGTATCATTTTTTTCGAACCAGTTTTTTTCGGATAACTTTTTTAATTTTGGTTTTACATTTTTCGCCGTTGCATATTTGAAAACTGGCATTCAAAACACGTATTTAAAAAAAATGAAGGTCGTACGACCTCAGGGAGCCGAGATAATTTTTTTTAGCGGAGCAAAAGATATTTTTGCGAGCGCAATCGATTTGAAATCGTGTTTAGTTTTCGATGCGCCCAAGAGGAGTGTCCCTCCACTCTGTCGCCGCGCGCTGGCTAGCGCGTGCCGCACAGAGCGCTGTACTTTCGGAAACAATTATGTCAACTTAATTTATGCGAAATGATTTGAAATATTTTTTTTTAAGAAAGTAAGTCTTGAGATCTATTTCGTGTAAAAATGAAGTCAATCGGACGTATACAGCGCTGTCAGGAATTAAAAAAAAAATATATCGGCTCCCTGAGGTCGTAGGACCTTCATTTTATTTTTAAATGCATGTTTTGAATGCCAGTTTTCAAATATGTAACGGCCAAAAATGTAAAACCTAAATTAAAAAAGTTATTCAAAAAAAATCGGTTCGAAAAAAATGATACAATTTTACAACGCATTTTTTATGCAAAAATTAAATAAAAGCGATTTGGTTTTCTGATAGCATGAAAGTACAAGTCCTCGTGATTAAAATGAGCCCATGATCGTTTCTGTACGATAATTGTTGCCTCTGTTGCTGATTTTTGAAAACTTTTTTTTAATCGTTATAACTCGAAAAAATAAAACTTTCTGAAATTTTAGAAAAAAGGGTCATTTTCCGCTTGTCTTGGGTTATATTTGCAGTTAACAAGAAGTATGTTCAAACAAAATTGGAATTTATACAGTAAAAATACGAAAACGCGATTTTGACTTTTTTTTTAATCTTTCTCAAATGTTTATGAACCGATTTTTTTTCGTTCAAATTTCATTCGACGCGCATTTTTAAGACCTACAACTTTCTAATTTAACTTTCTTGTGTAGGACTTGAAGCTTTTTTTTATTTGCAAAAAAAACCGTTTTTTTGACTTTTGCGATTTTTTTTGGTTATGTTTATTAACCATTAAAAGTCGAGTAGCAAAAACGCTATCTTTCTTAGAATTTCTTTTTCTATACGACCATATTTTTTGTTTGCTGATAACAATTAGTGACCAATTAACATGGGGGCTTTCGCTTGTTGATTGGACTATAGGTCTTCTGAGAAACCGCGTCCAATTAACTTGACTGTTTAGTAGGGTAAATTATATTAGAATAGTATTTATTTGATTATTTATTGGGCTGCGGGAATGGAATTCAGGTTTGAACTCGAGCTGTTGTAAAATGCCCCGTCAGAAATCTGATATCGTCTGTTGAAATTTGAAATCATCTCTTTCAGTTCCAAAGAAACCACATGCGTGGTCGCATATGTATATTTTTAATATTACTTGCATGTCGCGCCCTTGATACTAAAGTGACACAACCAAATAAAGTTTGTTTTCTAAGAAATCCAAAAAAAAAAAAAAAACGGTTTACCGACTTTATCTGAATTATTATGTACTTCAATAAATTCAACTAAAAAATGTGATTTTTGTTATATACAGTGTCCTTTCTATAGAAAATCACTATATTAGACTAATATTAGACATGAAATATAAAAAAGAGTGTAATAATAATAATAATAATATTGTGTCAATTTGCAATTTGGCCGTTTGACGGAAGTAAATATACGTATCCTACCGACTGCGCCAGTAAATATACGTATCCTACCGGTCGCGCCAGTAAATATACAGTGCGCGCCTAAAGTATGGAATAAATTCAGTAAATGTGAAACAAAACATTTTTGGAAAAAATCCTCGAACAGGTCGATTTTGTTTAATAAAAACACACATTTTTGAGGGAACGTCTATTTTCAGATGTTATTTGTTTTTGAGTAGTGACGTCATCAACTTATTTTTCATATGTCATCCCCCCTTTTTGTTAAATTTAATTTGAGAGACCCTTTCATTGTCGATTTAACGGTATAAAAATGTTGTCACCTTACATAACAAAATTTTTGAGTAAATGACGATTGAATGAAAAATATATTTTTCATACTAAATAAACGAAAATTTCTTTAATAAGCAAATACAAGTTTAAATTAAGTCTTCGAAATGCCGTCCATGAACTTCTTATAGGCAATATGCAAGTCTGTGTACAAATTCTACTTGTATATTCTGAATGACTTCCGGGGTAATGGACCCATTTCATCTCTAATGCGATCTCGTAGTTCGGCTAAATTGTGTGGTCTTCTGCAGTAAATTTTTGATTTTAAATAACCCCATAAAAATAATCAAGTGGTGTAAGATCTGGGGATCTCGTGGGCCATTCTATCGGTCCTCGTCTGCCAATCCACCTCTGAAGAAAGATGACGTCTATATAATCACGAACTAAGCGCGCATAATGCGGGGGTGCTCCGTCTTGGTGAAACCAGAGTGTGTTATCTGGAATGTCAGGATCGTTTGGGAAAATTACTGCAAGCGCTGGAACTAGATCATTTTGCAAGAACTCCAGATATCTTTCTCCTGTGAGAGTTTCTTCAAATAAAGGCCCCATTATTTTGCTTGCGACTATTCCGACCAACGCATTTAATTTCTGCGGATGTTGAGTATGTGCTTTGATGATCCAATGAGGATTCTTCCGACTTCAATACCTGCAATTTTGACGTTTCACTGTGCCGTTTAGAAAAAACGTGGCTTCATCGGAAAAAAGTATTTGCTGGTGTAAATTTGGATTTGTTTGATAAAGATTCATCATAGTTTCACAGAATTGCAGTCGCTGATGGGGGTCGTCTTCGTCGAGTTCTTGCAGAAGCTGAAATTTGTAGGGATGAGAGTTTTCTTTCCTCAGGATATGTAGAACTGTCGTTTGACTAACTTTATTTTCTGAGGCAACTAGTGTAGAGGTACTCTGAGGGTTCTCTTCGATATTTAACACAATGTCAATCTTTTTATCTTGGGTAATTTTTTGAACGTCCTGATTTTGGTAGATCTTTAACATCACCAGTTTCTCTAAATTTGGACTCAATCTTACTAACTGTGGATTGGGGGATAGGGTTATCTGGATATTTTGCATTAAATACATAAATTGCATACCTCCTGCTGAGTTGTGGTCTTATTTCCACATCCGATGAAAATCAAAATTTCAATTCTTTGTATCACAGTTAAATGTGCCATATTAAAATTGGAATTTTTATAAATACTAACACGTTACATTAACTTTTCGCACAATTTAATGACAAATCTTCTGATTAACTGATAGTAAAAACCATGGATACGTCAAAAAACTTACTAATCCGATAATTTTTTTTGTTTAGCGGCGTACTTTTTTGCTACGTTTTATTTGTGTTCAGTTTTTTCAGAAATTTTCGTTTATTTATTGTGAAAAATATATTTTTCATTTTATAACATTCAATTGTCATTTACTCAAAAATTTTATTATGTAAGGTGGCAGCATTTTTATACCGTTAAATCGACAATGAAGGGGTCTTTCAAATTAAATTAAAAAATGGGGGGTTGCCATTTGAAAAATAAGTTGATGACGTCATTACTCAAAAACAAATGACATCTAAAAATAGACGTTCCCTCAAAACTGTGTGTTTTTATTAAATAAAATCGACCTGTCGGTTTTTTCCAAACATTTTTTATTTCACATTTTTACTGAATTTATTCGATACTTTAGGCGCGTACTGTATGTGAATCCTACAGGCTGCGCCATATGTGGATAGTAAAACTCACTATATCTAATACAACATTTTATTGGCTGTGCGTAACTAGAGCTGTTACGTAAGTCAGACAGAACAAACTAGATTACTATGACTCGTTGTGCGCAAGCGTAGAGTATGTTAAGATTATTGGCTGTTTGTGACTGGTGTGCGAAGTCTCGATGAGCAACGAAAATAAATACACCCTCATCGAATAATAGAGAGAATAGTATGATATAATGTCTGCACCGTGGTGAAATTAAAAGGTACGAATCTCGAGACCATGACTAGCAATATAGGAGTCATTAGTGATATGGTAAAACGGACTTGATCCGAGGACGGACCATGACTATAGGCAGATGCATAACCAACTGTTACTTATTCTGCAAGAACAAATATTCATGATATTATTCGTTACTATCGTTAGTAAGGATAGTATTTAAGATTTCCTTGTTTTTTGGCCGTTGCGAGATCGTCCGATGAAAAACGAAATGGCACACCGTCGGATCGTGAATAATATAAGGTATAGTTATAATTTATTAGAAAGTGGTTATAATTTATAATCGAGTAATAACAAGTAGTATCAATTAAGTATGAGAAACATATAGGATGGTACACCATGGGCGTACTTATACTACACGGATGAATTTTGAAGTTAAGTTAAATATGTGAAATTTAATGTTGAATTTTTGTTGAAGTTTAGTGTTGAATTTCGCTTTGGAGGATTGATGGTATAATGTTTATCATACACGTTCATGGTAATTACTAAAAATATACGTTTTTTGAGTTGTGTCACCTTTGAAGCAAGGATGCAATGTGATCTGTTGATGTCAGTATTTATTTGAGGCCGATGTGGTCTCAGGATAATAATAAAAATATGTCTGGTGTAGATAGATCTGACTTAATGTTACTGGTACAGAAAAATATTTCATATTTCATTCATGTCATAGGTCTTTGTATTTGTAATGAATATATTATATACAGAATACTGAGAAACCTGACCTGAGCCTTTTGGATTTTAGAAAAAATTCAATTGACGGAAAATTAATCCAAGGGGTCAAACAAACTAATTAACTATCCTTTTTTTTTGCTTGGGCTATAATTCTGGTGCACCTATTTTAATTTGGTACTGTACCTGATATTTAATATATTAAAAAAACATCCCTTGTTGATTGAGTCTTAAAGATTATAAACATACAGTGGCGGTTGGTGATATTTCAGTTAGCCATATCTTGAAAACGACGCATGGGACCCACATCACTTTTTAGGTGATGACTATACACCTCTTACAGAAAGGATTTATAGTCAAAAAACCGTCAGCAAAGTTTGCGAAAATTTTTTCACAAAAACTGCGGCCACTGTAAACATATTGCCAATACCAGGGAAGAATATAATGTATAGGGTGTTTCCCAAATTCATGTTATTACTTCAGAGATGATTCTGTGATATCTTCTTCCTTGTGAAGGTGTATCGCAAAATTCACTTCTATTGTTTTATCAAAGGTTAAAGATTAATACATGTATCAGTTAATATATGTCGCCAGTTCGGGTTACCTCTGGGTACCATAAATAGACAAACATTTTCAATTTTTAAGAAAAAGTATTCTGGATATTTTTCATTAAACATTTCAGTTGCGTGACGATATCGTTACTGAAATGAACGAAACTAGCGAAATGTTATGGCGGCACTTCAATTGGCGTAGCGTATTCGCATATTTGTTGTATTTGCCCAATAACGGCGATGTGTAGAGAAGCTATTCGCTATATTTCCTTTATTTGTACAAATAACTTGAATAGCGCTAACAGCAAATACGTGGACTTGTTGGTTTTCAATGAGAACCAAGAAGTCATACATATTTGGCATATTTGAGTATTTTGATATATGTATGTGTGGATGGCATGTTTGGAAAATTTGCGAATACATCAAATATTTGGACAAATACAGAGATACTCAAACACAAATACGCTACGCCAAGTGAAGTGCCACCATTACCGATACCATACCGTAACATTTAATTAGGTGAATTTGATGTTGTAAAGTAAACATTATTTGAATTACTAATTAAAATTTATAGCAATCCTAGTTTTGAATGACGTCTGTTATGTCAAGCCTAATGTTAAACAATTAACAATGACTTTACTATCAACTTACTGGTATTTTATTACGAAATAAAGGTGAAAAAAAATAATACACTGAAATAAACACCGGAAATAACCAACATCCAATTCAAATCTTAGACTTTGATTGTGGAAGTAATTTCAAGCAACTGTTATTACATACAATTAACATGTAATGGTAATTTACTCTTCATCGATTTTGTATTCTTTTAATTTCTGAACACCCTGTGTATTAAACTGAACAAATAATAATATTTTGAGTGTTTCAAGGCAAGCAAAAATTATTTTATTAAGAATGACTATTTCTCGAAAATTGAAATTTTTTTTTATATATATAATTTATTTTTTTTATATATAAATATTATATATATATATATATATATATATATATATATATATACTGTCCCCAATTAGAATTGAATTAGAAAAAATATATATATATATATATATATTTTTTTTTTTCTTACTAGTAGTTTGACCTTTTTTTAAAATTAAATAAATGAGGAATTTGTAATTGAAAGTAGGCTATTATGATTTTTATTTATTTTTTTGCTAATTTGTTTTTTCAAAAACTCTCTAGGCAACATCCTGTATAATGTAATATGGCATATTGCTTGTTATATATTATTTGTTTTTCGCAAGTTTCTGTAATATAGAAATCCAAAAAAAACGTCATCAACTCTGGTTATGAACAGAGAGATGGAAATAGAGGTCATGCCTAAGCTTTTCGGCTATGTCAAACTTTTGACAAGTGATTGTCACAATTTGTAAAATAAACAATGGCTGTCATATAATGTGACAGGCTTGACAAGTAAATAAGGTTATAAATTCGATTAAGAATAGAAATACGTTCTTTTTTCTCGGCCCACTTTGATGACGTTTTTTTTTGGATGTCTATATTTTACCGGTTCCATGTGACACGGAATTCAACATTGTACACAATGTCTTACCTGGCTTATACTCAAAACGCTAGAGGCTTTCCAATTCCAACGCTCTTCAGGCTATACAGTCGCAGTCGAAATACTTTTGCACTCATAACGTTATTGAGCAAACAAATAAACACTAACGCGAAACTGCAACTAAATAACTGCAACGAAAATTACAAAATTGAATAGCCTCTCTGTGTCCGCGAAGTGCCCGCGTTCCCGAGAGACCGTTTCATTAGGACGCCTCCGCTTTGCCCACTTATTTATTTTAGTTTCGCATATAAATAGACTCGGTAAACAGACACACTCTCGACTGACGCGACCGCCGAAGAAGCGACGTCTCGCAGCAGGCGCCGCCGTCGCCTAAAATGTCGTCCGAAGCGGTCGCCAGAATTTGACCATCGTATCAGATCGATCTCGAAAATTAACTGGCTCCGAGTCGATGAGGAAAATAGTTTTGGGAAGCGTTTGAAGTCGTCTCGCTTTACGGATCGGGCGAGTTCTATGGGGTTATAAATACCGAACAGGTGAGAGACGGACGGATTGTAAACAGCCGTGGAATTTTCTCAGCAATGTTCGTGATAATCAGAGTTTTGGCCAGATCTATTAGAACGAGGTAGGGGGTAAAATGGAAGCTATAACATGAAGAAAATGAGGATGAAAAACATAAAGAAGACAAAGAAGATAAATATATATATGCGAGGACGACGAAGATGAAGAAGATGGAGAGACGAAACAAGCTTAAGAGGATCGATAAGAGAATGTGTCAAATTCACACTTGAACACTTTTCTCATTCCCTCTTGCGGAATCAACTCTTGCGTTTCACCAACCAGTTGGCATAATCAGGAAATGAAGCTAAATCTAATTATCTACCTAAGTTCCTATTGTAGTTGCAGTTCGGTGAACTATAACTTTTGTCTTTATATAATTTCATAATTTCATATGCATACGTGAGTGGCTATTAAATAACCTAACTGCTGTCATAATATCATACAGTCATACTTATCGACTCACTGGCTTGTCCAGCGAGCTCAGGGTGGGGAAAGTATCACCAGACATAGTTCTGTTCAAACTGCAGCATCAGTTCGGTTATTTAATAGCTACACCTCATAGACCATAATTTACATCAATTTCTATACAAATTTCTAGATGTAATAATCAAAGACAAGACCAACAAAATATTTAGGTTGGCATTTAGGTTATAATTAATTTTATGTTTGGCAAATATTTCTTGGATCATTTGACTTTAGATGTCATTTGACCATTAGTTTATAAATCTGCGAAACTGCAGGCAACATGATAAAGGGCTTGGAGCCCAATTCAAAATAAAACCACCAGAAATCGTAACAAATATACCTAACTGACCTTGAAATTTAGAACGTGTTTTATTTATCGTGTATCGTAGATACACATATAGAAATGCATGTAGAAATTGATGTAAATTATGATCGTGTAAAGAGGCTATTGCATTTAACAATTCCTATACTTTCTAATGTTTCTCTACATTGTTTGCTACATGTTCTATTAGTAGGGTTCGGAATGTTTGCCATAACGCGTGTTAAACTACGTTTTATTATCCTGCGGCCTGCGCCCCCAGAACGTGCTTGAAAAATACGGTTTATACTTTCATTATCATAGATTTTTATAGTTTTAAACATCAAACCGGACCCTACTTATTAGTTTCAAGCTACTGATATATATCCAATGATTATTGCGATTATTGTCAAAAGCATCTTGGGCTGCACAATATTTTTCTATTTTACCATTTGTAAGTGCCTTTGAATCCAAAAAAATTCAGACTCAAATCTCTCCCATTCAAACGGGAGCTTTAGTATAAATAGGATATATTTAAAGTTAGTTTTAATAACCTCCAGATAATGTCAACATGACTGACTAAACGCGTAAGTGGTGAAAAAAGCGTTTCAGAGTTAAATGGAAAAGTGTGAATTTGTTTCTACGTCGGAGGTTTCAATTTTGCTCCTGTATCAAGACAAAGTGTGGTTACAAAAAGAAGATAAAGCGTGGAAAAAGTGTAACATATTGCAGAAAGAATGAAAATGAAATTAGATGAACATAAAAAAATTATCGGGGTATGAATTTTATAGATGACCACGTGTGAAGTGTGGATATCTTTCACACATTCTTAGTACGTATACAGATCTTCATGGCTGTCGTCAGTTGTAGAAACTTGTACAAATGTTAACGAGAATAGACGTTGACATCTTTTCTTTCGTGGTTTGTCCGATTTTCTAGTTTTCAAGAACGTTTCCTCTTCGTAAAGGCGTGCTATCTTAGTATGCACGTTTTCATGGTCGTTGTTAATTGTAGAAACGTATTCTGGGTTATGCTGAAGACGCTAACAGAATAAGCAGCGAAAAGATTTAGGAAAAATCTACGACCACGGCATAACACCGAAGAAATTACTATTGTTTATCTAAGGCTCCTTGCACAATTAACGTAAATGTAAAATTAACCATAACTACAAGGACGACATATATAAAAATAATGGTCTTGCCTAAAACTAATTCAATTAAAATTAGCATAAAGAACGACCTTCAATTGTTATATAAGGCATGAATAAATTTTATTCATGCACGAAATTATTTTATCTTTATGCTTAAAATTTTTTTCCAATTATACCAAAAGTTAAAAGTATTATAAAAAAGTTTTGACAAATATACCAAACCTGTGTCTGGGCTCCCGTGTGACATCGGAGTTTAGGGTTGTCCTAAATACAATACTAATTAACACAAATTAATACAAATTATTTACAGTGTTAATTAACAATTCCATAATATCCTCTAGTCCAGGCCTCTCGAACTCCGGTGCTATTGCCGCTCCGGCCGAGCGCCGGCCAAGCACCGGGAATTAAATGCAAGAATATGGTGCTGTCTGTCTCTGTCGCGCAAAGGCGGCTGTGCTGCGGACGAGTGAGAAGGCAATGGACAAGCACCGAGTGCTCGTGTTGGAGAGTGCGTTTTTTCACACAAAATATCAAATTCAGTGAAACTTCAGTTAAACTGTATCTTCTATGCGGGATTTTTAAGAAATACACGTATAATACGTGGATTTCCGTTTCATAAATGTTTACAATTTTACCCGCTATTTACAGCTCTATACAAGTTACCTAAGCTAAGGAAAGACAGTAGTTATTGAATCTACAGCAATATATAGCAGGGACTGTCTTCAAGTCTGAAAACCGAAGTGATAGATATGATGCTGCTTTTCGTTCTGTCTCCATATTTTCTGCATATTTTCATGTAAGCATTGACGAGTGGTAATACTTTTTTTTTTTTGCTTAATTTGTGATTGAGAAATTAGAACATCGAGTCAAACAGATCCCCCAGCAACAATAAAAAAATCGGATAGATACTCCATAAGTATTCATCCTTTCGTTTAGTACCGTGTAACGTATAACGCTCTGGCGAACTAATTAAAAAGTCGTTTAAAAGTATCAGAACGGCACCTTTATCTTGTCCTGTCGAACGGCAGCAGTAGGTCCACCGCAAGTGTTGTTTTACGAGCAACAGGTGGCGTTTAAAGACACTTTTTATTATACAGTCGTGTGACGCGCCGCCCAGAACTGAGGCCTCTCCGTTCTGTTGATGTCAAATTTCGGCACTGAACAATAATAAAAGGAGGGCCCGTGACACATTCGTGACAGGGACGACTTTATTGTTTATGTGTCGCGTTTTATGGACGAATTTAATCACGTCCTATCGCTTCTTTATTGAGATGTTTCCACGCCGGAATAATGTGCGGGGTGTGATGAAACATCTGATGATTCTTCAATTACGCTTCGGCCTATCAGTAAAATATGTTGACACTGAATGAGCTGAGGGGTCAGGCAAACAGGAAGCTGTGGGATTTCCGGGCTCCGTGAGCTTTTTAATGGGTAAAAGAATTGAAGAAAAAAAGAATATTAATTCGAATTATACCAGTTAATGAATAAAAATATACCGGGTGTCTACGAATATAGGGTACACTCAATAAATTTTGAATGGAAAGAGATAGATTCGCATTTCGGATTTTCACTGTTACCTTTAAATGAAATGGAGTCTTTTAGCGTGTTTTACGTTTTTCCATAACCAAATTGATCCACGAAATAAATAGGAATTTCAAATTTTGAAATGGGATACCCTGAATATTTTAGATGCAGTGTCTACGAAGACAGGATACACTTGAGATTCTTGGATACACTTGTGAAACTCGGGTTTTCATTGTTTTGTTTTCACTGTTGCAAATGGCTCAAACTTTTTCACATTTTTTTCAGAACCAACTAGATCTGAAAATATATAGAACCTTTGGATTTGTAAATGGAACACCCTGTATATTTTTGAATAATTAGAATTTACAAGGCGTTCTGAGTAAGATGGCATCAAGATAATTGGTTTTAAGAATATCCCATGTACATCCTGTTTTTAAAAATCCTTGAAAAGTGGAGTGAGTAGTATCAATGAAATTTTTTAAAAATTCTTATTGGCTAAATTCCTAAAATGTTCTGAAACGTCGAGATTGTAACTTTAAGCGAAAAAAAAGTTTCTCCTGTGTGCACGATGTTTTGAGAACATTTTAAATATCAACTTAAAATTTGAAAAACTGATGTATTATGACGAGATCTGGAACTAATTAGATTAGATTTTGAGCTTAATCAGCTGAGGGTTTGGGGGATAGATGGGGTTAAAACACTTTTTCTTTGTCTACTGGTAATCGGCGAAGGACACAAGAATTTGATACACATGTATAACATAAGATTCTGCAAATGCAAAGATTTTTAGTTTAATAGGAAGGCGGTTGAAGGGGTTGAAGGGGATAACTATTCAAAATAAGTTATAAAAACTTAGAATAAAATAAGTTAGAATAATAAGTTATAAATAATAAACTTTTTCAACATCAATTTTATAATTACACAGTGGATGGAGCTCTCAAAATTATCAAAAAGTATGTGTATTACCAAGCATGATCATAAATTTGTTTTGATTTGGTTGTTATTTGTTGTCCCATGGTAGGGGCGGGTGTAAGGGGGTTATATTTTAATGTGAATTAAGAAAGAAAGAGATTTAGTTTAATTAAATATGGAAAAATTGGACGTAGTGATTCCTTAGGTAGCAGTTTTTACTTCTATACCCATTCATTAAAATTGTTATTGGCTAAATAGGCCTAAAATGTTTTGAAACGTCAGGATTTTAAGTTTAAGCGAAAAAAAAATGTGTTTTCTGTCTCTGTCTGTCGGTCTGTTTGTTAACCTTTTTTTTGCTGGTACGATAACTCGAGAACGCATTAAGCTATCAACTTTAAATTTGAAACGCCTATGTATCATGATGAGGTCTGATTTTTTTTGTTGATTTCGAGATTAATTGTTTGAGGGGATAGGGGATAAATGGAGATAAAGCACATTTTCCTTGACTATTGGTAGCTCGCAAACGATGCAAAATATGCACTTCAAACTTGAGACACATGTATAGTAACATAATAAAGTCCGAATGTATACGCTTTTAGCTTAATTGGAGGGGGCTTGAATGGTGTAAGTATTTAATATACGTCAAATAAACTTTTTTTAGCATTAATTTTAGTAATAATACAGTGAACGGAGCTCTAAAAAATTCTACTCTTCTTGGACCCCTCCAAGGGGATACGGTGGTAACTAAAACAAAATGTAAGGAAATTATTAAAAATTTGTGAACACGTATGTGTATAGCCAAGCTAAGTGATACGTTTATTTTTGTCCCATGGTAAGAGTGAGGCAAAGAGGTTGTACTTTAATATAAATTAAAAAATATATTATATATAATAATATAATAAATGTGATGTGTCGTTTTATAGGGTTTTGAGGTAGATGAATTTAAAAACACATTAATAAGCCTCTATTTTTAATTTTACTACTACTATGCCCATTTCTATACATTAATTATGACCTATATGACATACATAGGTCATATGGGTCATAAAGGACCGACCCATGGCCATATGGGTCATAAACGCCATAATGGTTATAAAGGTCATACTGGTCTTATAGGGTCATATCGGTCACAAAGGTCGTATATGTCATATGAGTTTTATGACATACGATATAAAAATCATATGGGTCATAGGGATCATACAGGTCATAAAGTTCGTATGAGTCATAAAGATCATGAAGGTCATTACGGTGACAAAGTTCATATAGGTCATAGTATAACATAGACTATGATGAATCATAACCATATGATAAGTGTCACTATATGACTATAAATAAAGGTCATACAGGTCATATTGGTCATTAAGATCACATTAGTCATAAAGGCCACAAAGGTCATATCTAAATTTAACACTTTTAAAAATACAAACTAATATGTTTAGTCTGATCGTTTAGATTTAGATTATTAATTATTAATTTATATAAATATTATAATTTTCATGGATCAGAACGACTTGTAAATAGAAATTAAATAAAGCATACAGGGTGTCCCATTTAAAAATCCAAATTTCATGTCCATTTGTCGTATCCATTTCCGTTTAAAAGTCATAAATTTTACCCTATCTTCATAGACACTCGGTATACAAATTGTTCTGAGTAAGATGGTCAGACATTTTTTTTAAATTTCAGTTTATGTATTTTTGAACTTCCAAGCCCTCAAAGTTTTTGCTTGAAAAATAAAGGTCCCATGTATTTAAGATTAATTGTCTTAATAAGTTTGATATCTTTGTAAAGAGGAATTTTGAAAGATTTTAAAAACTTAATCTATCCGGGGTATTTTCAATTGAAAAAAGTAGGTTAAATAATCTTCAAATTAAAAATTGCTCCTAACACGGTTGCACGCTTCTAGAATCCAGAACACAGATGCGCTTTTACTTCTGAGCTACTTGGAGAGGCCTAGATAGGTAGTGCGAATGGTTCGTATAATGAATAGTTTAAACCTTAGAACTGATCCATTTCCGTTGTTTTATTTTTGTTAAAATTTTTGCAAAAAGTTCTCCAATACTACATATGTCTAAAGGTCTAAAATTGTACTGTAATTCTCATACAGAAAAGGAATGATTGCATGTATTTATTTTTAAAGAAAATTTACCTGTGTACACTTCACAGAACTTCATACAATACTTATCATTTTGTACCTAAATATGCATATTCTATGTTATAAACTATAAAAAGTTAGATACGCACCTGTTACTAGAAATTATGTTGTTATTTAGATAGCTCGGAAAAGAGCAGCCTTAAGTTAAGCCATATATGTATTTATTCAAACCCACTTACTCGTACTCTTAAAGTAGGTCGGCTCCGAACTGGAAATTGAAACTTTTCATTCCCCACTTGGGTCAGTTAATTTTCCGTGTCGCGCTGATGCCGTTTAGTCTTTAATTCGGCGGAATTTCGCACTGCGACTAATTAGATCGGCGCACGGCTGACATTTTAAGCGGAACACCCCGTTGTTGCCGATGCGCCCATTTCTTTGTGTTAGCGAGACGATTCCCAGGTGTCTTTAAATTTTAAACAAAAATATTTAACCAGATGTTTATTATTTCTATCTCGGTTTATTTGAAAATACGTCCTGCGAAATATTTATTATTTTATTCGTTGTGGTAAACGACTGTTTATTTTTTCTATTGCAATCTAGCTTAATCTAGTTTAAGTTTATTCTTTGAAAATAAAATAATGAAACTGGTAGCGGTAAAATAATGAAAACTAATGAAACTGGAAAATAAAATAATGAAAAAAAAAATGGCAGCGCGTTTAAGTTAAAATGAAGGTTAATGCTAATGTTAAGATTGAGGCTAAGGTTGCGGTTAAAAAATGTGATGTTGAATTCAATACACAAACCTTCCACCCGACGCGATACCCCTGCGACATCTATTATGGATCACACCTTATTTATATTTCACCTCGTAGGTTCAGTCTTATAATAAACCTGATTACTTTATATTCAGTGACTGCTTTATGCTCATTCAGATTTTTTGGCAAGAGTTGGTTTTTACCAAATAGTACGAACCCCGGTTCTTGTTGCAAACGAATAGATACACAATATACACGGTGGAGACTTTAACTGGAATATATTCGCTAGCGGGGTGGTGAATGATTTTTCAAAAAAATTCCCGAGACACGTCAACTTTTAAATGTATTTACCTACATTTTGCAAGTAATATGAAAAATATAGCCCTTCAGGGGTGGCTGAAACCATCCTCGACATGATTTTTTCAATTGCAACCCTATGGCTTGTGACCCTCATTGTAAAGCTGGTGGAAAGAGGAATCCAACGCACTGATCAAATTTTAATTTTTAGTATGTTTGTAGGGTTGCATACAATTAAAACAATTTAAAAATTAAATTTATTTTCAACGTAACAATTATTCAAAATGTGCACCATTCACTTGTTGGCATCATCCCAGTCTGTGGTAGGTTTCGTCCCTTACATTATACAACATTTGCGGTGTTATTTTTCCGATTTCCTCTCTTATCCTTTCCTGCAGATCTGATATGTTTCTGAATGTAAACCCTAAAAATATTTGTATGGGTTTCTGAATGTAAACCCTACTTTTAAGATGTCCCCACAAAAAGAAATCCAGTGGTGTAAGATCTGGAGATCTTGCTGGCCACTCAATATTACCTCGCCTCCCAATCCACCTACCAGGAAAAATTATGTCCAGATACTGACGAACAATGGCAGCATAGTGTGGTGGGGCCCCATCTTGCTGAAACCATAACCTCTCGTCGGTCAAGTTAGGTTTTAAGGGGTTTGGAAATAAATGGCATAGCACTGGCATTAGTTCGTGCTGGAGTAAACGCAAGTATCTTGCTCCATTAAGAGTGTCATCAAAGAAAAATGGTCCTACAATTCTATCTTGTATTATTCCGGCCCACACATTAGTTTTCTGTGGGCGCTGAGTATGAAGTTCCCTCATCCAATGGGGGTTCTCTTCAGCCCAGTAACGACAATTTTGGCGATTTACGTGCCCATTTAATGTAAAAGTAGCCTCGTCAGAGAAAACTATCCACTCTAAAGATGACTGGTTTTGATCAATACAAGTCATCAATAAATCGCAAAATTCCACTCGTCGATCTGGATCATCTTCAAATAGCTCTTGAACAGCTTGCATTTTATATGGGCGTTTTTTCTCATATTTAAGTATTTTTAAAACTGTTTTGTGATTAAGATTACTATCACGGGCCAGTTGACGGGCTGGAGTGATTGGATTTTCTTCTAGAGCAAGCAACAAATTCAACTTCGTGTCGTCATCAACAACAGCCTGCCTCTTACTCGGTACTTTCCTGACATGACCCATCTCTCGATATTGTGCCTCAATTTTACTAATGGTACCTTGATTTAGTGGTGGCAAGTCAGGATGCGTTTCTCGAAGCAAGCGAACAACTTCGCATTGAGTTCGCGCCCCATCACCATATCCAATCATCATCAAAATTTCGATTTTTAGTGATTCAGTTAAATAAGACATTTTCACCAATTTGAAATAACACTTCGTTTCAAACTCTGAATACAGCATACAAACTAAATTAGTCTTTGCGGCCGTGTAAAAACACTAGAAAAAAATAACAAATATCAGTTGTGGCAAAAAATTGCTTGGAATTTTTTGTGGGGACATATGAAAAGTAAGGTTTACATTCCAAAACTAAACAACACACATTTTGAGTACGAAATTGTTGCGTTAAAAATAAATTAAACTATAAAATTACGTTTTAATTGTATGCAACCCTACAAACATACTAAAAATTAAAATTTGATCAGTGCGTTGGATTTATCTTTCCACCAGCTTTACAATGAGGGGTCACAAGCCATAGGGTTGTATTTGAAAAAATCATGTCGAGGGTGGTTTCAGCCACCCCTGAAGGGCTATATTTTTCACATTACTCGCAAAATGTAGGTAAATACATTTAAAAGTTGACGTGTCTCGGGAATTTTTTTTAAAAATAATTCACCACCCCGCTAGCGAATATATTCCAGTTAAAGTCTCCACCGTGTATATTTCGCAGTTTGGTCATTATCCAGACATAAAGAGCACATCTGAAAAAGGATTTCAGGATAAATATAAATCTTCTTTCAGCTGTGTATGATAAATTTTGTTATTTAGGCACATTCGTAAGTAACGGTATTGCTCTTCCGATGGAGTAACTTGGTGGATGCCAGCGTGTAACTCTGGGTTCTTATGAGGTGATCCCTGGCAGTTTTTCAACTTACCCTCGTACCACAATTTGAACGAAATTGCTCATCATTACAATCGTATTTTCTGGAGACCCTTCTCCAAGGAAAATATTGTTGTTGTTCAAAATAATCTAAATGGACAACGAATAACTCAATTACAAAAAGGTCTGCAAGAAATAAACGAACATTTGATGCAAACTTTATTTTATGTTCAAGAATAATACAAGACGCGTGATAAAGCTGCTGAATACGCCATTATCGGGAGGCAATCTTATCAAAGCCATTAACACGTGGGATGTCTCAGTACCAACATATTCCTTCGGAATAATTCAATGGTCCTTTGGATGGCTTCCAACTAAATTCAGTTGGTTTCTAACTAATTTCTTCCAATGGCTTCAAACTAAATTCAGGCTCTTACACACTAGCAACAAGCGATACCTGCCACGAAGACCAGGTGGAAGGGTCTATTGAATGTACAAAATCTATGCCTTAACCAAGTAGCTTAATTAAGAAGAAAACCACTAACCAACAAGGGCCCGCTAGTAACAGCAGTAGCAAGAGAGGACTCTGGATTCACGCCTTTGAGCCTAGGATGTGAACTTTTCCGGTCAATGTGCCAACAGCACAGGAGCTCCAGTCACAGTGAATGGAAAACGCTTTACTTACGAAGATGGTCCACCAACAAATGGTAGTCCAGCAACCCCGTTAGCGATGGCTTCGCCATACCACAAATGTACCCCGAAAGCTGTGACCGAAAGTGAACCTCAACCGACTTGAGCACCCTCATTGTGCTCATAAAGAGAGTCGAAAAATCGCGGACCCTATCAGGACCGCATTAAGGGGAGAGCCTCGTGTAAAATGATTTTTTTTGCATTTTTTTATTGCTTAGAAAATTTATTTGATATCTGAAGAATGTGTTCCCGAAGTTTGAGACCCAAAACAAAACCCTAAAGCTCCCTACGAGGTCATCAAAGGGATTCGCGCCAAAGTGCAAAGGTACCGAGAGCAGGTAAACGGAACGAAATAAGTTGATTTTTGGGCCAAACAAGTTTGCTGGTTTGTTTTTTTAATAATAGATGGCGCTTCCGTCTGTGGAAAGGAATACATTCGGCCTGAGTAACAGTAGTTTTCAAGAGATAAACTGAAATTAATAATAAACAAATAATAAACCGAACATTTTAAATGCGTTTATCTTAAAACTGTAGCTCAAAAAGTTGTGGGCTGATTGAATGAAATTTTTTTCGAAAATATATACCTACATATATGAAAATATATACCTACATACATTAAAAGTGTCATGAAAAAAATTGTGTTTTGCCATTTCTTTATAAAAAATTATATTTATTTCAAAATGGTCCTAAATTTTTAATTTATAATTAAAAAAAATAGGTTCATTCGATGCGGAAGAACCAATTTTAATGAAAGAAATTTTACTTTTTGATTTTAGTCAATTACTGGGCGTTGCACGGCGCACTGCAAATTCAAAGGGCCAACATCTGTGTCTGCCATCAACTACCACCGGAGGAGCAATATCGTTACCTGGGAATGTGTTAAGATAACAAGATCAACCACACACAACTGAAAAAGAATTCCAAGAGGAATATAAGAACCGCGTGACAGAATTGCTGAATACGCTTTTATCTGGAGGCAATCTTATCAAAGCCATCAACTCGTGGGCTATCCCAGTGCTGATATATTCTTTCGGAATCTTCAAGTGGTCCGTTACTGATCTCGATGAGCTCGACCGACTTACCAGGCTCCTAATTAAATTCAGTCAATTGCATACTAACTCTTCAGTAATCAGACTCTACCTGCCTCGAAGACGAGGTGGGAGAAGTTTATTGAACATCAAAAATCAGTGCCTTAACCAAGAAGCTTACTTAAGAAGAAAAATTCTAACCAACAGGGACCCGCTAATAACAGCAGTAGCAAGAGAGGACGCTGGATACACGCTTTTGAGCCTAGGATGTGAACTTCTTCCGGTCGACATAGACAAAGTAGATGGAACATGCTTTACAGGGCCGTTTTCCAAAAATGCTCCAGCCAGACCACATCGACAAAGAAAATTCGTTAAAATGGCTTACCGACGGCTATCTGTACCCCAATCCGAAGGCTTCTTGACTGCCATTCAGGACAGGGTTATAAAAACAAGAAATTACCAGAAGCGTATCCTGAGAGACGACGTCGAAGACATATGTAGGAAATGTGGATCTGCAGGCGAAACTATAGAACACATAATAGGAGGGTGTCCCGCGCTAGCAGAGTTAGCATATCTCGGCAGGCACAACCAACTTGCGAAGATGATCCACCAATAACGTTCAAATATGGCTTATTAGCGACGGCTCCGCCATACTACAAATATACCCCGGAGGCTGTGCTGGAATCGGAAGTTGCAGTGATGTACAGGGATAGGCTAATCTTCACCGACCGAACAGTGGACTTTTGTGCTGATCAACAAGGAACAACGAAGAGGGATCATCATAGACATCGCAGTGCTACTTACCCAAAACATGCAGAGGACTGAACGGGAGAAGATCGTGAAATACGAAAATCTATCAATCGAGCTGAAGCGCCTATGGAAACTGGAGAATGTGGAGACATACGCACAAGTTATATCGGCAGAGGGAGTGATGACGACCAGATTCGTCAAGAACATCTCGACTTTAGGACTGTCTTATATTATTATATTATTAGAATTATCCAGAAGGCAGTTGTACTACAAACATGTTATATTGTTAGAACGGTTTTGGGGCAGGATGAATTTCCTCCCCCTCGCCTGAGCCTAATTTCTGTTGGAGGCGGGGATGAGATCCCAAGCCATCACTGTCTGTGGCACGAATGGGTGAATGTTTCCCAGCAAATGTTTACACTGAGAAGTGTGACTAAAAAAGTTAGCGAAATAATAATAATACATACTTTTAAAAGATATATAACATATTTATATATAAATAATTTAAAATATCTCCAGTATTTATGGATAGATTTTCAATAAAAAAAAGAGAATAAAGAGATGTATAAGTAAGTAATAAGTGGTGTAAAAATATTGTACAATATACCTACGTGCTGTCATTTGAAAAAAAGAGTTTGGGGTCCTTCCTATCTCCCTTAAAATCCCCCTAACAAATTGACGTCTCTTTTGTTGCACTCCGATATCTTTATTAATAGAGGAGTTATGGCTTGAATAAATCATTCTGGGATATCCTGTATGTGCATGTATGCATGTATACACATATAGATACATGCGTGCATGCATATATACATAGATGCATACACATATACAGTTATATAAATAAACATACAGATATACTTATAGACGTACAGTAGCATGGGCATATTTCAAAACGTACGAAGAACCCAACTTCAAAGTTGTAACGTCGCGACGCTTATACAACCTGTTCAATATCGTTTGCGTTCGTTTGCGAGCGATTTATATAATTTGAAAAGTATTCCTTCAAATTTTCCGACAATGTCAAACATTTTTTACATCTGACGACGTCAAGTTCATGCATCATAGAAAGCGCAACTTTTTTGTAATTCAATCAACTTCATATCAGTTATGGTTTAGAAGTGACCAATGCAATCTCCTTGAAAATGTGGATCATCGGACAACTTATATATGATCCGAACAGACGCTTCTGCACGGTCTTGGTATGAAAACAATACATTTACCGTTCAGGAAAACGTTTCTTCTGAATGCAAGACTCACTCTAACATATCACTAATTCTAACACTTAACTCCACATTACAAACTAGGTTATTATTATTATAACACGTATACAATTATTAATTATGACTTATGACAGGTCATAAACATCATAAGGGTGATAAATGTTGCATAAAGGTCTAACAGTCCATAAATTT